>VMDR010021178.1:0-17027 GCA_007922815.1 Macrotus californicus | reverse complement strand
CAATGTATTACTGAATCCAGTTTGCTAATATTTTGTTGAGAATTTTTACATCTATGTTCATCAGAGATATCAGCCTATAATATTCTTTCTGTGTCGTGTCTTTACCTGGTTTTAGAATTAGGATAATACTTATAATTACTTAGTATTTATAAGGCCCTAAGTGTAATTACTTATAAGATGAGCTTGGGAATCTTCCCTTTTCTTGAATTTTTCAGAATAGTTTAAGACAGGTATTAGTTCTCCTTTGAATACTTGATAAGATTCCACTGTGATGCCATCTAGCCTCAGACTTTTGTTTGTTGGGAGTTTTTTACTTACTGCTTTGACTTTGATGTTTGTAATTGGTCTTTTCATATTTTCCATTTCTTCTTGTTTCCATTTTGGAAGACTGTATGTTTTCAAGAAATTATTTCTTTCAGATTGTTCAACTTGTTGGCATATAATTATTTGTAGTACATTCTTATTATACTTTTTATCTGTGTTCTGTCTGTTGTTACTTCTCTTTCATTTCTGATTTTATGTGTTTGGGTTTCTTCTCATATTTTTGTTGAGCCTGGATAAAGGTTAATCAGTCTTATTTATCTTGTTTATTTTTCAAAGAACCAACCCTGCCTGGATCTTTGTTATTTTCTTCCTTCTACTTCCTTTGGGTCTTGTTTGTTGTTTTTCTAGTTTGTTTAGATGTAAGGTTAGATTGTTCATTCGAAATTTTTCTTGTTTCTTGAGGTAGGCCTGTATTGCTATGAATTTCCCTGTTAGGACTGCTTTGCTATGTCCCATCAAATTTTGGTTGTTGTGTTTTCATTTTCATTTGTGTCTTTTGATTTCTTCCTTGATGTCTTGTTAATCCATTCATTGTATAATAACATATTATTTAGCCTCCAGGTGTTTGTGTGTTTTCTAGTATGTTTCCAGTAATTGATTTTTAATTTCAAATCATTCTGGTCAGAGAAGATGCTCGTTATGATTTCAGTCTTCTTCAATTTATTGAGACTTGATTTGTGGCCTATCATGTGGTCTGTCCTGAAAAATGTTCCATGTACATTGAAAAGAATGTGTATTTTGCTGATTTGGGTGAAATGCTCTGAAAATGCCAACTAAATTCTTTTGGTTTGGTGTGTCATTTAAGGCTGCTGTTTCTTTGTTGATTTTCTGTCTGAAAGATCTATCCACTCATGTCAATGTGGTGTTAAAGTCCCCTCCTATGACAGTATTACTGTTGATCTCTGTCCCTTTATGTCCATCAATATTTGCTTTATGTATTTATGTGCTTCTATATTGGGTACATAAATGTTTACAAGGGTTGCACTATTTTGTTGGATTGATCCCTTTATTGTTATGTAATCTCCTTCTTTGTCTTTCATTAGAGTTTTCATATAAAAGTCTACATTGTCTGGCCCTGACCAGGTAACTCAGCTGGTTACAGCATCGTCCTGATACACCAAGGTTATGGGTACAATTCCTGGTCAGGGCAATACAGGAAGTAACCAATGAACGCATAAATAGGGGGAACAATAAATAAATGTTTCCCTCCCTCTCTCTAAAATCAATCAATCAAGTCTATGTTGTATCATATAAGTATTGCTACTCCAGTTTTTATTTCATTTTTATTTGCATGGAATGTCTTTCCCCATCATTTTACTTTCAGTCGATATGTGTCTTCTGATCTGCGGTGGGTCACTTGTAGGCAGCATATGTATGGATCTTGTTTTCTTATCCCTTTTGCTACCTTATATCTTTTGATTAGAGCATTTAATCCATTTACATTTAAAGTGATTATTGATAAGTATTTATGCCATTTTATTATACATATGTATGTCTCTTTTTTCCTTTATATTTTTAAAGAAGTTCCTTTGACCTTTCTTGTACTACAGGTTTGGTGGTGCTAACCCTTTTCATTTTTTTTTTCTTATTTGAGAAGCTCTTTATTTCTCCTTCAGTTTTAATTGACGGCCTTGCTGGATAGAGTAATCTTGGTTGTAGGTCTTTGCTTCTCATCACTTTGAATATTTTGTGCCAACTCTTCTGGCCTGAGTAATAGTTGTTGAGAAATCAGCTGAAGTCTTATGGAAGCTCCCTTTTAGTTAACTATCTTTCTCTTGCTGCTTTTAAGATTCTCTTTGTCTTTAACCTTTGCCATTTTAATCATGATGTGTATTGATGTGGGCCTCTTTGGTTTATCTTGTTTGTGTGTTTTTTCCTTCACTAGGTTAGGGAAGTTTTTGGTCATTATTTCTTCAAAGAGTTTCTTGATCCCTTTCTCTCTTCACTTGCTGGTACTCATATATTGTGGATTTTGTTATGCTTGATGTTGTTCCAGAGGCTCCTTAAACCATCCTAATTTTTTAAAATTATTTTTTCACTGCTTTGATTATGTATTTTTGCCACCTTGTCTTTCAAATCACTGATTTGATCCTCTAATCTAATTAATCTACTGTTGATTCCTTCTAGTGTGTGCTTCATTTTAGGTATTGTATTCTTCACTTCTGACTGGTTCTTTTTTTATGATTTTATTTTTAATGTCTACTATCTCTTTGTTGATGTTTTCTCTGAGTTCTTCCCTTCTTCCCCTAAGTTTTTTGAGCATTCTTATAATCATTATTTTGAAGTCCATATCTGGTAGATTGCTTGCCTCCATTGCATTTGGGTCTTTTTCTAGAGATTTCATCTGTCTTTTTTTAGTTTAGGGTATTTTTTTCTCCCTATTTTGGTTGCTTCTCTGTGTTTGTTTCTTTGTATTGGGTAGATCTGCTATGTCTTCCAGCCTTGCTGGGGTGGCCTTATGTAGTGGGTGTCCTGTGGGGCTGTGGTGCAGCACCCTGGAATACCTGAGCTGGGTGTTTCAGGAGTGCCTCTTTTGTGGGTTACATCATTGAGTCTTGATTGCTGGGGGCCCATCTGTTGGTGGGGTTGGCCCTCAGGCTGGCTGACTGTGAGAATGGACCCTGACCACAGTGTGCGAGCCACTGTGTGGGGACCGACCTCAAAAAGTAAAATTTGTCTCAGCAGGATCTGGTTCCTACCAAGATCTCCTATTTGTTATGCCATATGTGGAATTTATTGGGTCATGCTCTGATGTGGTCTGAAGAGAGCCAGCAGGTGTGTTGGTCCTGAGGCTTTTTGGGAAGGACTCTGCTGCAGGTCAATGTCAGATGTTGCCTGTGACCAGCTCTGGGCTTTCTGTTTGGAGCTACAAAGAGGCCCATGGCTGATAGCTGCCTATGCTGGGCCTGGGTGCATGTAAAGGGGCAAAGCGACATACTGAGTTCATCTGCCACTAATACCAGGCCTGGGATAGGTCAGCAAAAGGCTCAAGGTATCCCAAGATTTGTTGCTGCCTGCCAGTAGCCTGCTAGGCTCACTCACTGTAAAAAGCCTCAGGTGGTTTCTTAATGAGTCCACCAGATAGGGGTAAATGGTGTTCACCAGGTTAATACAGATTCAAATGGCACCAGTGCTGGGTCTGAGGCCACTAGCAAAAGTCTTAGGGTTCACCAAGGCCAGCCATCTTGCGCCTGGGTCCTGTGGACTTTGCAGAGGGGTCTTAGAGAGTCATCAGTCTAAAATAGATTAAGATTTGGCCACCTCGAAGGAAGGATCTGCACAGGAACTCTAGCACCTGTCAGGTACACAGGAAGACATCCTCTCCCTAAAACCACAGAACTCAGCCTCTGCTTGTGTGTCTCTGGCAATCCTGAGCTTGCCCGGAATTCCTGGAGAGTTTTTAAGAAAGAAAAAAGGCTGGCCACTACCAGCTGGTTCTGCAGCTGTGTGTTAGCTTGGCAGGGCGCAGCCTCTAGTAGTGGCAGGGTGGTCCCTGTGTAGATTCCCAGGCTAGTGCTGTGGGGTGAGGGTGGGCCCAACATAGGGACAGTTACAGTGCTCAGACATGCCGGGAAAACAACCCTTGTCCTAAAGCCACACAACTCACTCTCCCCCTGTGTGTCTCTGGCACCCCCTGATCTTGCCCAGAATTCAATAGTTTTCTAGGGAAGACTGCAATGCAGGCCCAGGCCGGCTGCTGCCAGCAGGTCCCACAGCCTTATGGGAGCTTGTCAGGACAGGGCCTCAGGGACTTGGCGGGGTAAGAGTAGTTCATCTCACTAGGCTGATGCCGTATGGAGGGAAGTGTTTGACTCAGGAAAGATGGCATCTGTGTGAGGTGTGGGAGAGGGACTGAACACAGGGACATTGGCAGCTGTCCCTCCAGCCTTCTCCCAAAAGTCACACAACTCAGTCTCTCCCTTTATGCCCAGATTCCTTCTGAGCTGCTGTCCCTCTGTTGAAGCTCAGGGTCAGTACCCGTGAATGGGATTCTGTGCACTGGTCCTTTGAGAGAGTGCCTGGGTTCCCAGCAGACTCCTCTCTCACCTGGGCAGACACAGTCCTCACTGATTTCCACAGCCAGATGTTATATGGGCTCCTCTTCCTGGCTCTGGTGCTCTGGGCTCAGTGGGGGGTTGAGACCCCTTGCTCCTCAGGACCTTTGCAGCTGAGATATTTCTATTGCTTCTCAGCTGCCACACATGAATGTGGGGTCTGCCCTTTTTTCATCTCTGCCCCTCCTACCAGTCTCAACATGGCTTCTTCTGTAAGTCCTTAGTTATCAGACTTCTACTCAACTAGTCTTCAGATGGTTATCCAGGTTGATTGTTCCATAATTTAGTTGAAATTTTGATGTGGTTCAAGGAGGAGGTGAGTGGAACATATACCTACTCTGCCACTCTGGCTCCCTTCTAATGGTATTCTCAATAGGCAATGGACTGTAGTGGCTGACAGTTTGGCTCAGACCTGGATTTGAGCTGTGTCTCTGAACTTACTGGCAGTGTAACCTTTGAGCCTCAGTTTCTCCACGAGGAATTGCAGTCAGGTCTTCATGTATCCAAAGCTGATTCTTTCAATAGCGGCCTCCCCTATAACAGGGCTGGATTACAGGTGGTGCTCTCCGGGTAGTGCAGGCAGGCACTTCAAGTGGTGAGGGGACTGGTGATCATGAATGTGCAGGAGGGGCGGAGGAACCAAGGGGCAGTGGGTGTGCGGGAGTCGGGCTAACTTGGAAAAAAGTGAGAAGTGCAAGTTCCTAAACTTTCATCTGTTGTATTCAGTTTCTCTGATTTTTTTCCCTTTTTGTCAGTATTTTATTTTATTTTTCTAGAAAGATAAGCCCATTATGATTATGGAGTACTGGGTTGGCTGGTTCGACACATGGGGAAGTAAACACATGGTTAGAGACGCAAACGGTAAGTGTTTCTCAGTGTTTGAGCCAAGCAGATGTGGCCCTGGGCGGTGGGTCCTTCACACATTTCTCTGCTGGTTACTCAGGTCATTCACCCATGACTATGAACTCACACCTGTGATGCACAAGGGCAGGGCTAGGCCTGGAGCTGCACTGGCAAAAAAAATTACCTGGTTCCTGCTCCCTGGGAGCTTGTATTTTAGTGGAGCTGGCAGATAACGAAGCAGTAAAACAATCAGTGTCTGACAAAGAGGACGCAGTGATAGAAACTCAGGGACAGACCTGCAGAGGGGAGTCAAGGTGGTCACCAGAGGGTCTCTGACAAGACGACATCTCTGAAGAGGAGGGCACATCTGCCCAAATTCTTAATCATCTCCTGGAAACGCACAGGCCGTCGCTGGGGAGTGGTTAAGGGTGTGGCAGTGATTGTTGGTAGACAGGCAGTGGTGGCTGAGAGAGTAGATCCTGGAGCCAGAGGTCAGGGTTACCGTCCCAGCTCGGCCGCACTGGCCACTGACCCCTTCTTAGGTTCAGTGTCCTCATCCAAAAATGGAGATCATCATGTAATTTACCTCATAGTGTTGTGTGGGTTAAATATGGCTATCCATGTAACCCACTCAGCTCAGTGCCTGGCAGATGTTGTTAATAAAAGAATTTTGCTACTAAAAATATTTTGCTATTGCTATTATGGAAACTAGCCCACTTGTTCCTGAAGAGAACCATTGGAAAGTACCAGCCAACTGAGAAAAGTCTGCTTTGGCCTGAAAATAGAACCACCCCCCGCACCAGCCCACCAAACAACATTTTTCCTGTTGCTTACGTGTCAGGGACTATGGCATGTTTCTTACATACACTCCCTCATCAGTTAATTCTCTCATCAGTCCTATGAGGGAGTTAGTAGGCATCGGGACACGCCATCGACAAGTGAAGAGGAGGCGGCGCTGAGAGAGGAAAGCGGGCCATCCGAGGTCACACAGACAGTGAAGAGCGCAGGCAGGGCTGGACCTCACAGCTAACTGTAACCACCCTGCTCTTCCTTAGTTACAGCCAGTGGAGAGATGAGCACACCTGTTAAATCCTGGTGACCAAAACCAGAATTTCTGCATGAAAAATGGAGAACGGCCACTTGTGCACTATTGCAGACATCCTAAACCAATGTCCCCAGAGGCAGTGCCCTGGAAGGTAGCAATGAGAGTTTACTAATTATCTGTACAATTTAAAAAATGTAATGACCATTAGATATTTAAGTGACGTGAGGGTTCTTAGGCTAGAGTTTAGGAGCCCAGTAATGTCCATAGTCTGAGGAAAATTGTTTCTGAAAAAGGGTCTAGGAAACAAGATGTGGTTACCTACAGTAGTTCTGACCAGCCCCACCTGTTTTCTGGTTAGAATCTTACTGGAGGTTGAAGGACAAAATAATTAAGTTGATTGTTGGGGTGGGGTTTAGAATGATAAGATTGCACTAGCAACTCCTGTCTTCTCTTAATTTTTTATTAATGATATTGAATACTTATTTTTGACATGCAATACTATTTTATGTTAGTTTCAGGTATATAGCATAGTGGTTGAACATTTATATAGTTGACAAATTGATCCTGCTGGTAAGTCTGGTACCCGTCTGGCACTACACATAGTTATTACAATATTATCGACTATATTTCCTGTGCTGTACTTACATCCCCGTGACTATTCTGTAAGTACCAATTTATGCTTCTTAATCCCTTCACCTTTTTCACCTGGTCCTCCAGCCCCCCTCCTCTCTGGCAACCATCAGTCTGTTCTCTGTGTCTACAAGTCTATGGGAGAGCATATGTCTTCTCAAATTAGTGCTTTTTAATTGTCTCTACTTTCTTATTTTTCTCCTCTACAGATGTTGAAAAAACTGTGTCTGAATTGATCAAATTTGAGATCTCCTTCAACGTATATATGTTCCATGGTGGAACCAACTTTGGTTTCATGAATGGGGCCACACATTTTGACACACACAGGGGTGTTGTCACCAGCTATGGCAAGTGTTCACTGATTTGGGCACCTGCCAGGGTAGGCGGTGCTGGAGCGTAACAGAGGAGGCTCTGAAAACATAGTCTGGCATCACTGGGTTCTTGTCCTATGATATATGCTGAGCATTGAGGATTTTTCTATCTATTTTTCTTCTGTGCTGTTCATAAAGCCCCCAGTAGGCTGTCATTGCAGTAGATGGGGCTGCCTATGACCAGAAGTTCAGTTTCCATCATCATGTGTGTTGGCTCATTGACTTGACCCTTCCAAGAGACAGATTACAAATGGTGACTGCTGTAAGGGCATTGATAGGCACAGCTGGGTGATCCAGACTGAGCGAAGAAGAGCGTGTCCATTAGAAAGTGAAACAGAGCATGGGCCCACTGTCATGGCAGCCTTTGGATCCCATGAAGGGCTGTGGGGAATGTTCCTAGGTCGGCATTAGTGCTCCACAGCCTGGCCTGGGCTGGTGGACCAGACCAGGGGCAGGAAAGATGTGTTTTCTGTTTCCTGCTGGTGGCTCTGGCCCATCTCATGCCAGAGCGTGGGAACAGGGTCTGCTGTGTGGGACTGACTGGCCAGTGACAGTGTCCTGATGTCTTGCAGACTATGATGCTGTGCTGACAGAGGCCGGGGATTACACAGGAAAATATTTCAAGCTTCGAAAACTCTTGGAATCTGTCTTAGGTACTCAGCAACCATTCTAACTTGAGCACTGGCCCTCCTCATGAATTGGAAGGGTAGGGAAAGGCAAGGATTTTTCCTATGGGCATAATGAAGTGCTTCAGAGCAAGGGTAGCAGGTTCAAATCCTGGTTTTCCCACATAAAAGTGGTGTGGTTTTACATGAGTGTTTTTAAGCCCTTTAAGCCTCAGTTTCTTCCTCAAAACATGAAAACAATGATACCAATCTCCTATAATGATCATGAAAATGAAGTTACAGTTCGTAAAGTTCTTTTTCTTTTTTTTCCATAAAGTTCTTAATATGATGTAATACAGCATACCCTTACATACAATAGCAAAAAATATTCTATTGAATTTTATTTATTTAAATAAAGTAAATGAACCATCTACCATGTGCTAGAAACTAGGTAAGCACTGGCATTACCAAAGGCACAATGCGGAGCTCTGGCCCCCCAAGAGCCTTCAGTCTATGTGACCACACTACCCTTCGGGTCCGTGTCTGTCAGCTGTGCAGACAAAATGGCTCTGACTCAGGTCTTGACAGTTTTTCATCGCTGTCATGGAAGCATGCCATGTGCCAGGGCAGGACCCATTTCTCTGGTTGGCTCTGGGATGCGAGCATTTACGTATAGGGATGGGGAGGCTTGGAGAAGGCAGCAGTTATTTCAGTCCCATTTCCATTGCAGCCACTCCCCTGCCCCCCTTACCTGAGCTCGCTCCCAAGGCTGTGTACCCTTCGGTGACGCCATCGCTTTACTTGCCGCTGTGGGATGCCCTACAGTACGTACGTGAGGTGAGTACTGGCTGGGCACTGGAACAGCGGAGGGGGGAGTCCTTAGGCCACAGAGTAGAGATTCCTTCAAGGGCTTTCAACGGAAGGTGTGCAAACTCGTTCTCTGCATCTTGTCCCAGTTTTGAACTACAGGGCAAGACCCCCAAGCTCCTTCTTGGGGTACTGTGAAGGGCTTGGACTTGAAGAGTGAGTGGGGGTGGGAGGCAAGGCAGGAGATTGGAGGATCCTGATTCCCAGCTCAAATGAACCTACCTGGTGCATGCTCTTGGGGAGCACACGATCCGCACAGGACAGGCTGCCGAGCTAGGAACCTGTGAGACGGAGTTTCTGACTTTTCACCATCCACTAGGCCAAGTCACTGCACTTCTGCAGTGCCTGCTCGCCCTTTAACATTGGACCTCCTGTCCTATTTTAAAGAAAGGGTGGAAATTGTTTGGAAAATGTCAGCTCTTGACTTCGTATTGATTTTACATCTTCTATTGCCATTTTACATAAAAAGAACTGCCTGACACGTTGCAGATGCTAAATAAATGTTTGTTTAGTGCATACTTCGTTATTTGACTTCAGTTGTGTTAGAACACAGCATATTCTCTCTGTTAATTCTCACAATTACAGCAATTGTTCCCTTTACTGGGTCCCCACCAATCCAGTGCCCTGGTCAGTGGAAACATAAAGCCCAAGAGAGTCATCACGTAGCATCAGTTCAGTATTTCTCACCCAAAGATCTCTTGGGGATCATTAGGAAGCACAATAAAGAAATGACAAGGGTCTTAGGAAGAAGGAGACTGCCTGCCCATCACCCTGGATCCTGTTTCTGCCATGTTTCTCTCACAGCCAGTTGTGTCCAAGAATCCAGTCAACATGGAGAATCTTCCCCTATACAATGGAAGTGGTCAGTCCTATGGATTCGTACTCTACGAGACGCCCGTCTGCTCTGGAGGGCTGCTGCACGCTACTGCTCATGATACAGCACAGGTAGGGTCAGCAGGCTTGTCTGTGCAGGTAAGCAGAACATTCAGCCTAACTCTGCTCTAGGGGATGGCAGTTAGCCACTGGTCAACTTGACTGTTTGATGGTATTTTTAAGCACTTACTATGTGTGAGCCATTGGAAATACAAAGTCAAATCAAGGAGACTTACTTTCTGCCTTGTCACAACCTAAGTCTGTTGGGGTCTCCATGTCAGCTTCTAGCCACCAGTGAGTGCCAAGGCTGGTCCATCCTTATAGTAACCTCATCCTAAACCTCCCTTCTCCCTCCTCAGGGAGGCCTACCTGTCTGACACCAGCTCTGCTCTTGCAGGTGTTTTTGAATGAGAAAAGCATAGGCATTCTGGATGATGATAATCAGAACGTGAACGTTCCTAAAGTCAGGGTATGTAATTCAAGAGTCTAGATGCTGCCCTAGACCTCTGACTCAAATGCAAACACAGCCTGCTTCTGACATAGACTGCCTCTTTTCTCTGCCACTGCCCTTGGGGATCGCTTCTCACTTTGGGTCCCAGCAGGAAGTGTCTGTTAAAAGCTATAAGCATAGCTGCCTCTCCCAGGCCCAGATATGTCAGGAGCTGCAGCACCCTGATCCATGCAAATGGTGTTTTTCCATTAAGCCCTGAGTCAACCATCAGCCTCTGGTCGGGCCTCTATCAAAGGCACAGCTGAGTCTCTCTGCCTTTCCTAAAGCAGACCAGCGGAAGACAGGAGAGGCTGAGTGTGGAACAGGAACACACAGGGACCTCACAAGAGAGGGAGGACTGCTGGGCTCTGGTGCTTCCCTGCCTCCCATTTGCTTGCCTTTCTATCTGGGACTCAGAGAGAAGACTGAGTTCTGGAGTAAAACCCCTGCGTGACTGGAGTTGCCGTACGCTGGTCTACCCCAAACAGGGATGTCAACTGCTGAGGATCCTGGTGGAGAATCAAGGACGAGTAAATTATTCATGGAAAATTCAACTTCAGCAGAAAGGTGGGCTCTAGGCCTGAGAAACAGGCCATAATCTCTCTCAGTGGTGGCCTGACCCTGAGACTGGGGCTGTGTGGGGCCAGGAGGAGGAAGGAGCCATGCAGGCAGTGGGGGACTGGGGTTCTAGGACCGAAGATGCACACTCCTTTCCTCTTACTTGTCCTGCCCCTTCAGTTCTCAGAGTAGGAACATGGGGCAGTTATGTTGGGTGCTGGCTTGTCTCAGAGCAGGGCAGGGCTCCTCCCAGGAATTTTGGGAAAAGCTCTGATGTTAAGTGGAGCACCTCCTCGGTAGTATGAAACCATTCAGCAAGACCCGGTCAGGCATGGAGTTCGACAAGGGCCTGCCCTCGCATCTTGCCACGGGCTATACAGTCTGCGTTGCTCTGTCCCAGACACGGGGAATAACCGATGCCCACCACGTTCTTCTTCCTACCTCCCACCTGCAGGATTAACTGGATCTGTGACCATCAATGACATTCCTCTGAAGGGCTTCAAGATCTATTCTCTGGAAATGAAAATGAGCTTCTTTGAGAGGTATGTTCCCACTTACTCCCAGAAGGCACTTGGAAGGATGGGGGAACTCAGAGATTTCACACTCTTCCCTTGGCAGATCAAGAGCCCAAGATTCAGGGAACTAAAGTGATTTGCTCAGCATTGTAGGGTCCTTTAGAATCAGGACCGGAGCCCTGGAACAAGTCTCCTGGCTCTAATTTTACTGCTTGCAGTCTGCTCTGTCCCACTGAAACAGAATGCTAGTCCCAGCATGGGGAATCTGGGGTCAGTATTGAGACTACAATTGGGAAAGGGCCTTCCTCGCCTTCAAGGTGTGGCCTTTTCTCCAGGCTCCGCTCTGCCACCTGGAGGCCTGTCCCAAACAGCCACCTGGGCCCTGCCTTCTACCTGGGAACGCTGAAGGCTGGCTCTGAGCCTAAGGACACCTTCTTGAAACTGCCGGTGAGTGCGTGCTCTCTTCGGCTCTGTTGTGAGTCTCAAACACCTATTCTTTCTTTCCCTTAAAATTTTTTTTTAAATTTCTTTTTGCTTGTTTGTTTTTCTTTATTATACCTATTTCTTCTTAATGAGTCTTGAAGCAGAGCCATAGAGTTCCTGGCCATAATACTTCCCCTTTCTTCCTCACTGCCAAACAAGCCATCTCACGTGTTCCAGTCTTTTAGAGTTACCATTTTTCAAACAATTGCCAGAGGAGGGGTGTCAAGGGCTGGGTGGAAAAGGTGAAGGGACTGAGAAGTACAAATTGGTAGTTACAGAATAGTCGTGGGGATGGAAAGTGCAGCACAGGGGCTATAGCCAATAATACTGAAATAACTATGTATGGGGGGGCCAGGCAGGTGCTTGAAATATGGGGGAACCACTTTGTAAAGTGTGTGCTTGGCTAACCACTATGCCGCACACCCGAAACTAATATAGAATAACATCAAATGTAAGCTGTAATTGGAAAAAACAACCATCATTTTGGGGAACTTTGGAGATCCCACCAAAACCTGTCCATTATAAACTACTTCCCTTGTAATTTCAGAATTGTTTTTCATAATGTAACATCTGATTGTCTTCCTACTCACGTCAAAATTTTTAGTGATGAAAAGATAATACTTGAAAACACAATGGAAAAACTCAAATAATAGCAGAGGTAGAGAACAGATGGTGGACGTTTTCCTTGAAACTCACCCATGCCACTGACTCTCTACTTCTTAGAACGAAGCACGGCTAGCAGTGTGTCTGGTTTCATTTACAATTTTGGCAGAACATAGACACAGTCACTTTTTGCACTAATGTGATGATTTTATCCATTATATTCTGCAAACTGTTGTTCTTTGGGGGGTAATTTTTTACCTCATATACCTTCTGTGTACGAACACCCATAGGTAGCATAGATACACAAAGCATGAACACAGAGTTGAATAAACATCACAAAGCAAACACCAAGTAGTCACCGCTGAGATTAAAAATGCCGTTGCCCATCCTCCCAGTGACTGCCCATCCTCCCAGTGACGGCCGCCCCTCCCTGGAAGGAAAGCATTGTCTGTTCTGCTAACGCTCTCTCATTTATCTCATTTAGTGCTTCCTCCTTAGACTCCATCTAAATGGAAATAATTGCATGTGTTCTTTATTTTATGTGGTTTCTTTTGCTCAACATTGTGAATTCTTCCGTCAGTGATGTTCATTTTCACAGCTGTATAGGATTTCATTTTATGAATGTATCATGTTAATATTTTGTTTAACCATTCAACTGTGGGTAGCCCTATGTATTATTTTCAGTGTTTGGCTATTAAAAGTAATTGGGGCTGATTTTCTATTTATGTTCATGAATGGGATATCTTTGTCATGTTTTTTCTTAAATCATTTTTTTATTTTTCAGTTACAGTTGACATACAACATGGTATTAGTTTCTGGTGTACACTCCAGTGATTAGAAATTATATAACTTGCTAAGTGACCCTCCTGATAAATCTCATGCTCATCTGACACCACACACAGTCATTACAATATTATTGACTGTATTCCCTGTGCTGTGCTTTACATCCCTCCGACTTTTCTGAAACCGTCAAATTGTGCTTCTTAATCCCTTCCCCTGTTTCGTCCATCCCCCCGACCCCGCTCCCATCTGGCAAACATTAGAATGTTCTCTGTATCTACAAGTAGGTTTCTGTTCTGCTTGTTTGTTTATTTTGATTTTTAGATTCGATTGTTGATAGATAAGTATTGCCATTTTATTGTAAACCCTTTAACATTTCTTATAATACTGGCTTGATGGTGATGAACTTCTTTATCTTTTTCTTGTCTGGGAAGCTCTTTATGTCCTTTGATTCTAAATGATAGTTTTGCTGAGTAGAGTAATCTTGGTTGCAGGTCCTCGCTTTTAATTACTTTAAATTTGTATTGCCACTCCCTTATGGCCTACAAAGTTTTTGTTGAAAAATCTGTTGACATTCTTACGGGAACTTCCTTGTAGGTAACTAACTGCTTTTATCTTGCTGCTTTTAAGATTTTCTCTTTTTCTTTAACCATTTTTTAGCTCCTCCCACCTCCATTCTGGTTACTGTCAGTTTGTTCTTAATTTTTATGTCTCTGATTATATTTTGCTTGCTTGTTTGTTTTGTTGATTAGGTTCCACTTTTATAGGTGAGATCATATGGTATTTGTCCCTTACCACCTGGCTTATTTCACTTAGCGTAATGCTCTCCAGATCCATCCATGCTGTTGTGAAGGGTAGGAGCTCCTTCCTTCTTTCTGCTGCATAGTATTCTGTTGTGTAAATGTACCACAGTTTTTTGATCCACTCATTTACTGGTGGGCATTAAGGCTGTTTCTAGCCCTTGGCTATTGTAAACTGTGCTACTATGAACATTGGGGTGCATAGGTTCTTTTGAATTGGTGTTTCAGGGTTCTTAGGGTATAGTCCTAGGAGTGGAATTGTCAAGTCAAAAGGCAGTTCCATTTTTAGTTTTCTGAGGAAATTCCATACTGTTTTCCACAGTGGCTGCACCAGTCTACAATCCCACCAACAGTGCACTAGGTTGTCTTTAATCTTTTACATATTAATTATGATGTGTCTTGGGGTAGGCCTCTTTGGCTACATCTTGTTTGGGATATTCTGTGCTTCTTGGTCTTGTAAGTCTTATTTCCTTCATTAGGTAAAGAAATTTTCTGTCATCATTTTTTCAAATAGATTTTCAGTTTCTTTCTCTCTTCTCCTTCCCGCTCCCCTATGATGCAAATGTTAGTGTACTTGAAGTTGTGCCAGAGGCTCCTTACACTATCTTCATATTTTTGGATTCTTTTTGTTTTCGCTCTTCTAATTGGGTGTTTTTTGCTATTTCAAGTCGCTGATTTAATTTTTGGCATAATCTACTCTACTGTTGATTCCTTATAAATTATTCTTCATTTTAATTAGTGTATCCTTCTGACTGGTTCCTTTGTATGGTTTCTATGTTCTTTTTCATGCTGTCAAAGTTCTCACCAAGTTCCTCGAGCATCATTATAACCATTGTTTTGAACTCTGTATCTGGTCGTTTGTCTTCATTTCATTTAGTTATTTTTCTGGAGACTTCTCCTCTTAATTCACTTGGGATCTGTTTCTTGGTCTCTGCATTTTGTCTGCTCCCATGTTTGTTTCTATGTATTTGGTAGATCTGCTATGTCTCCCAAACTTGGTAAAATGGCCTTGTATAGCAGATGTCCTATAGGGTCAGTTTCCAAGCTACCTGAGCTGGGCACTCCAGGTGTGCCCCTTTGTGGGCTGTGTGCACTGTCCTGTTGCAGTGGAGCTGTGATTGCTACTGGTGTGCCTGGGAAGGATTGGACCCCAGGCTGTTCAGATGTGTGGATCAGCTGCAACTAGAACAGAGGAGCTGCTGTGCTGGAGTTGACCCTATAGCATCAGAGGGGCTTTGATACTCACTGTGTCTGCCCCCTCAGTGGGTCACTGGTGGGGATGGTGGGGTTGAAATCCAACATGGCCGGAAGCTGTCCACCAGGTGCACTGGTTCTGGGGCATCCTGGGAGGTACAACATCAGCCACCACCTGTACCCTGCCTGAGACCACCAGCACAAGCTACAGAGCGATCTACAGATGTCTGCTACTTGTGATGGGCTTGGAGGTGCCCAGAAGAGACCAAGCTGCAATTGAGGGCCAGATGCTGCTAGTGCCGGGCCTGGGGCCAGTTAGCAAGAGGTAGGGGCCTGATGCTGCATGTTTGAGGGATTTCAGGAAAGTCCGAAGCATGAGGCAAGAGAGGCCAGTTGCATGGAAAAGCCACTGGAAATGGCTCCATTAGGCCTGCAAGTTGGGTGCAGCCAAGTCTCAGAGAATCACTAGTGTGGGGCAAACAGTGTGAGTCACGCTGATGGAGACTCAGATACAGCACCCACCTGTCAGCTCTGTGGAGGGTGGGGGTCTTAGAAAAGGAACAATGACCTCTGCCATCACTTCTGTCTGGCAGAGAGCTGCCCCTGCCCCACTTAGCTCTTTCCCCAATGCCAGACAATTTAGTTCCTCTGCTATGTCCCTGGTTCCTTTCAAGTGCTGTCCCAGTGCTGGTGCTCAGAGGGAGTGCGTCTGAGTAAGTTCCTGTCTGGGCCCTTTAAGAGTAATGTCTGGGACTCCAGAAGCCTTTCATCTCATTCAGCCACAATCCTCACTGTTTTTACAGCCAGAAGTTATGGGGACTTGTCTTCCTGGCACTGGAGCCCTGGTGTGGTGGTGGTGCTGGTGTGGCTGGCGTGGGGCTGGGACCCCTTGCTCCTCAGGGAGGGCATCTGCAGCTAAGATATTCCTCCCAATACCAAACTGCCATGTGTGAGTGTGGGACCTGCCTGTTTCGTGTTTCCACCCCTCCTACCAGTCCGGGTACAGCTTCTTCTTTAAATCTCTAGTTGTAGGACTTCCATTCAGCTCGATTTCAGGCAGTTCTGCAGGATGGTTGTTCTGTAGTTTAGTTGTATTTTTGATGTGGTTGTGGGAGGATGTTAGTACCATGTTTATCTACACTGCCATCTTGATTGGAAGTCTTCTTTATCAGGTTTTATTACCAAGGTTTAATGCCTTCATAAATTGAGAGGTAAAATTTATTTAAGATTGGTATTATTTTTTAAGAATTTGGTAGATTTCATCAAGGAAATCATCTAGAGCCTACATTTTCTTTGTGGGAAAGTTTGTTAAGCGTGGATAAAATTCCTTCAGGATTAAAGTACTCTTTAGATTTTCTGTTTCTTTAAAAGTTTAAATAAAATACATTTTTCTAAGATTTTTTTTCCCATTCCATCAAAATTTTCAAATATATTATGTTTAAATTGTTCGTTTTTAATGTCTGAATCATCTTTAGTAACATTTCTTTTTCCTTTGTAAGTCTCACTAGAACATTACCATTTTATTAATTGTTCAAAGAATGAACGTTTGCCTGTGACTGTTACTACATTATATATTTCTTCTGTTTAGTTTCTGCCATTCCCTTTATTGTTTTGTTTATTTCACTTTTTATCACAGAAGTTATCTGCTTTCTTTTTATAATTGCTTAAAATATGTGATTAGATAACTGAGTTTTAATCTTTACTCTTTTAAATATATATTTAGCTATTACTTTTCACTTATGCAGGGATTTGATTGCATTCATAAGCTTATAAAAATTACTGAGGACATTTTATGGTAACTTTTTCTTATCAATTTCTTGCTTAACTGCACTGTGGCCTGAGAACTTTAAAATGTTAACACTTGTTTAGTCCAATGTATGATCAAATTTATAAAGATTCTGTTGTATAGTGGAAAGAATGTGTATTCTGATGTCTTGCATCAATGTTCTACATGTCAATTAGTTCAATTTTGTTAATCATCTTGTTTCAAA
>VMDR010021177.1:0-17020 GCA_007922815.1 Macrotus californicus | reverse complement strand
AGCTGTTTATTTTCAATATCTAGCACAGGTTGCAAGGTACCTGCTTGGAGTTCCCACACCCTTCACAGCATGTATGTATGCCTCTTCCTCACTTTCTGTCTTCTTCGAGACTGTCTGAGTTGTGGATTTTAAATCTGGAAGAGTAAAAGAAGTCTATGTCATTTATTTTTAATGCCATAAACATCTAATTCTTTTTTCTTCTACTTTCTCCAGAATTTATCAATTTTGAAAGCATTTAGTAGGCTTTGTCATTCTTTTTTTCCCAAGTTCTTTTAATGAGTTATTTTAAGGTATATAGACTGTATAACAATGGGCATATTTTTTGAAAAACTTAAAGATAAATTAGTAAAGGATTTAGTAAACACACATTTTATATATTTTCAAGTGACCAGGTAACAAATAAAAATACCACATGGAGACAAAAGAAAGGACTGATATTTATATGTGGTTTTCTATGTTTAATTATGTAAATAATTGTTAAATGACTGGCTACCCCATGCCGGAATATTGAATATAGAGTGTAATATTTTTGTGATGTAAGACAGGATGCATAACATTCATGCATTCAGGCTGCCTTCAACTCCCCAGGCCAATTAATTTCTAATTGTGTAAGCTAATGAGTTAAATTCCCTAAGTTAGTTGTAGATATGACCCTTCATGGAGACCACACGGAGGCCAATTTTTCCTGTATCTTTGTAATGAGTGTATTTCAATTTACTTCTTTGTAAAGTTTGACAATTCATGCACGTGATAAGGCATATACATAGGTGTGTGTGTAATACTAAAGTTTCTGTTTTTCTTTCTTATATTTTTAGTAAACATAGGGAACATAAAGTTCCTTTCCCAATGGTTAGTTGATTTTGAGGGATATTTTTAGTTATAAAAAAGTTAAATTTGGTAGGAAGAGGCCAGGAAACAGAATGGATAGCTTAGGACTGGCAGACTGTGCCCACTGGTGGCGGCCAGTCCACGTGTCCTGGGCGGCAGTGCTGTGCTCTCCCGAGTTAGCACTGATCCTGCGCGTAGTCCGCGTCACCAGGGTCTTGTGTGGGGTGGACAGAAAAGCACTGTGACGGGGGAACAAGCAGAGTTGTTGTTATAAAACCAGCTTTTACTGCCCATGGAGTGCAGAGACTTCCATTTATTATTTCATCGACCACTGAGGTGGAAGCCCCTTCTTAGAAAACTTGCCTGAAGCATGGGCCTACCACCCTTTGTAAATATTATAAATGCAGAACTAAAATCTGCCGTTGTGGAAATGATGGCAGAAAAATTTGGTTCAGATAAATATGAAAACTTCAGCCAATAAACTGTTCCTGTTTCTCTGAGATGAGGCCACCCTGGATTTGCCAACCCAAAGTCTAAGTGGTACATCTGCCACTGGATTGTCTCAGATGGCTTTTTTTTTTGTTTCGGAATGGTGACTTATTTTGTAAATTGCACATGGAAAATTATTATGTTTAACATCTAAGGCTTGAATCCAAGGAATACAGTTCTAGAAAGGAAATCAAAAGGCAAACTACAACATTTGGGGGAAACTTCCAGAAGCTTTGTTGTTTCTTTTTATACACGATAACCCTCTGCGTGAAACACACTTTAGTTATAATAGATATTAGGTAGCACTATTCTGTGAGTATGAGGCAGAGGAACTGAAATTTCAGTTTGAGAGACAAAGAAATACAGAATCTGAGAGTTGAATCCTCTAGCTTTTCATGCAGATGTCATTGGTGCCTCTTCTTAAACATTTCCGGCGGTGGACAACTCTCTGTGGCTGGTTCCCTTTGTGGGAGATTGTGGTCGAAAGGCATTTCTCATGTTGAACTGGATGGGGCATGTACCTTTTACTCTAAGTTTGGGCCTTTCTACGTGGTAGTTCTTTACATATTTGAAGATAACCGACATGTATTCTTAAATTTTCTTTTGCTTAAAACAAACAAACATATTTCCTTCAGCCCTTTTCTTAGGGCAGTTTGGATTTCTGTTTTACCACTCTGGTCACTGTTCCTCTTACAGTATTTTATTAATGTTGCTGTTGGACTTTTGGGATATTACCATGCAGAGTTAGTGATTTTCCTTAAAAAACTAATTCTGATTCCAATTAAAATGAAAACAATTCTAATTAATTTTATGTAGCTCAGTGTCCACCTTGCCGAGGTGGGAGGCTGGAAATAGAGTAACCCCAAGGAGAATTTGGGCTATGTGAAGGGAAATTGTAACCGGAAATGAAATATAAGGGCCACCCCTATGATTTATCTAAAATCAGAAGCAGAGACAGCCGGCTGCGAAGACAAGGCCCACAGAGGGATTTTAGGTGACTGGTAAGGACTGCTCTGCATGTGACTTTCGTCCTTGTGTAAGTTTGCATTCTTGAGCTGCCATGGAAAGGGTCCCTGGGGAACGGTAGAAAGTGACATTTGTGTGCCAGAACACACTCAGGGTTGGACATGGGAAGTGTCGGCAGCAGAAGAGCCAGGAGGACAGTTAGCATGGTCTGTTTCGGGTGCTTATCCCGGTGTGGACATGGAGCCACAAGCCATCAGCCTCGGGGACTGGGCACTCGGCGGATGGCTTCACATCTGGGGGAGCTGAAGGGATGGTGCTGGCCCCAGCATGCCTTTGTTCGGAGGGCGGGGGGACATTTCACGGCAAGATCTGGGTATTGTGCGGGGAAGAGCAATGCTCTCCTAACTTACTTCTGGGTACACCCAGTCCCTCCAACAGGAACAAAACTTTTAATTCTATACATCTGTATTTGAAAAGAAAGCCCACATCTGAAAGTAGTAGTGACACACTGACTGTACGTTTGAAATGAGTTAAGAGATCCTTTCCCATGAATTTTATTATTGCAACAAACATGAAGCAGGAGGAACATTTGGCGGTCTGCCAGATGGTGCTGTGGCCTCTCTGGAAAGGCTCCACTGAGGAGGGTTGGAAGCTCTAGAAGTGCCTCCATTGTTCTAGAATCCTGCCTTGGCCAGCCCCTCCCAAAGCAAGTCTTTACTTTGGTATTTGTATCAATTTAAGGGTGGACATGAGAAGGAAGCTTTGAGGAATTTGTCAGTGTCACCATCCGGTGGGCAGTTCTAGATTTTACGTCCGCCTGCCGGTTGGGCTCGCTCAGGAGTCTGGGTTCACCTCCCCCTGCGATGAGAATTGTGGGTGATTCGGAAGAGGGGGGAGATTATAGGCCAGGTGGTGGGCCTGGGATTCACAGCTCCCCAGCCATAGAAAGCCATAAGGAAAAGCCATAGAAGGTAGATTGGAGAGACTGTGGAGATCATAGGGATGGGATGGGAGAATATTTCCCGTGACTCTAGATTAAAACAATTGTCAGGCACTGACGATTGTGGTGTACAGAAGCTGGCAGACAAAGGGATTGGAATTTAGTCTAGTTCAAAAGCCAGTCTAGCTACTGGCTTTTCGGCAGGAGGAAAAGCTGTGGATAGAAGACAAAGGAGCAGTGTTTGAAGGAGATTGAAGGTAAAAAGTACTTTTAGCAACTAGTTATAAAAATTAAGTAAAGTAAAACAATGAAATGCATGGTAGTGAATAAATTATAGAAAATAATCATTATGTACTCTCTGAATACAGGGTAAAATGTTACAGCAAACACGAAGTTCTACTATGTGAGTTTAAGGAACTGTAGGACAGCCACCCAGGCGACTGATGGCCAGACCTGGCGAAGACACAAGATGAATGTTCCTTCGCTAATGAGAGGAAACCGGGGAAGTGTAGTGATTTTGTGCTGCCTCGTAGCAAAGAGCTGGCAGGGGAAAAGATCTGTGTGACGTTCTGTGTCTGTTGGTGCATTTCTTCTACTGCACTGAGCCTTGGGGTGCCGTTTTGCTCAAATACTCTTTGTTCCCAGGAAAGGAACCAGCATGCATTCTCTCACCGTGTTCTCTTGAAGTAGAAAAGGAAAATCTTAATCACGAACAATTTTGACATTGAGTGTTCAGTCAGTATAACTCTTATTAATTGTCACCCTTACACTTTGCGAGGACCTTGAGAGATGATGTTCACAGTGATAACTAGAGTCAGTATAACATCCCCAAACTTCTTCATAATAATGAAGAATGATTGAATTGTACGCATCATAGCATTAGAGGTAAGTCTATTACCAAGTATTTATGTTCTAATTCCTTGATTATTATGTCACGTGAAAGATATTATAATATAGTGTCTCCATTTTTGAGATGCTTCTATTTATCCTCATAAGGAGAAGTACAATTCCAATCGGTGTGGTAGCATCTTCTTCAAGGCAATGGCCAGCTGCCATCATCTAAAAATCTTGAGTCAAGATGATTAGTGAAATAAACTAAGGTTCTTGGTACTTAAGCTGATCTCAAGGACATAATTGATGTTTATCATTTCTTTCCTTTGTGATCCTGTTTAGTTTTCCCTTACCTTTGTCTTAAACTTTAGCTAGTCTAAGCTGTTTTCCAGGTAAGGTGGCCTAGATCTTTATTGCTAAGTAGTCCCTTAGTTACTTTGTTACTTAGTTATGCTGTTACATGTCTTAGTTACTTTTCCTTTCTTGAATTATGGCTACAGCAGCTGTCACTGGATACAGATATATTAAAAGGTGCAACATACACAAAATAAATCACCTGGCAAAACTGTACCATAGTCATCAATTAATCAAAGTAGGCAGTAGAAAATTAATTTGGCTACCTCATTATGTAGCACGAGGCAACAGAACAGCAATTAAACATTTGTGTGAACTGCTCTTATATACACTATCTTAATTTCAGATTTATTTTGTATAATTTTTTGGAACAATGGTCATTCTATTATTCAAATGGTCCTAGCCAGGAGGCAGGATCCTGCTTGCTCAGGAACATAACTCTGGAGGAAAGAATAAATCAAGGAACCTTGGAGCGGTCTCATTATTCATGTTGCCGTGCCCCAGCCATGCTGGTTAGTGGACGTGACCCTTGGGTTTGTGCCCATTGGCCTAAGCCAGTCAGTGTAAGCCCGCCTCCTTTGCTCCACTGATAGGTTCAGACTCAGCCCAACCATCCCAAGGCGTTTCTGGTAATTGTTTCAGTGGTAGTTTAGCCCGAGTTTAGGATTTTTAGGATTTTTTTTTAATGCTATAAAAGTGAATGAGGAAGCATGTCTTTCAATTGAGGGAAGCCAGCTTGAGGATAAAGCTCAAACATGGAAAAGGGCAGAATAAAAAAAAAAAATCAAAAGACCTGGAACTTGTACCATGTGCCCACAGCCCGATCACGTCTAGAATTTTCAATTCTTCAGCCTATGCATTTCCTTTATTGTGTAAGCCAGTCTGGTTGAGTCTGCTTTTCCGTGCAGCTGGCAGCATTCTCCCTGACACGGTGGGTGAAGGCACAGAGATATTCTGAGCTGTAGAGGAGCCAAGAGTAGAAATGATGACTATCTTCTATCTTATCTGTAAAACTGAAGGAGATGGAGGGGTCTGCGCATAGAATTGCAGATATGAGAAGAGCGGAACGGAATTCGAGGAGCCACCAAAGGGAGTGTGTGAGGAAGCCAAATATAGGCAGATCCCCGCTTCTTCAGAGCACTTATTGTCACTTGACATAACATTATATATTTTTATTTTGTCTTTTGCATAAATGATAAGCTTCATAGTGGCAGGGATTTTGTCTGATGCATTTATTCATTGTATTTCCAGTGCCTAGGATCAGGCTTGCCACATGGTAGGGGCTGAACAGATAATGATGCATAGGAATGAAGGAATGCATTTCTGAACATACCTAAGAGCCCAGCGAAGCCTGGGCAGTATGAAAGGATGGTGGAAAATTTGACCCTGTATCTTAGTTCTTTCAAAGAAAACTCTTTAGCTTGGAGACATGAGAGGAGAACAGGGTTCATGGAGTGTACCATGATAGGAGAGTGGTACCTTGCCCAGTGTCAGGCTCTGAGTGAATGGCAAGTGCCCCGTTTATGGTGCAGGATGGGACACAGGGCCTACGGCAGAGGATGGGTGGTGAGGGACACTAGTGTGCCGGCCGGGGTATTATTGACATGACTAACTGCTTGGTCCAAGCTGGTAGGGAAACAGTTGATTAAAGTGATTTGAAAGTCAAAAGTAAAACTACATCAAACTAATACTGTGCTCAAGGCTTGGTTTTAGAGTTCATAGCATAGCTGTGCAATTTTACTGGAGAAAATCTCAGTACTGCCAGATGCACTACTGAAATGTAGCTTTCTTTAGGTGACGGTAGTGATGGTATGGCAAAAATAAAGTCGTAAGGAAACCAGGAACAAAAAGGAGCCCAAGGAGTCTCAGAAACCTTGCTGGACACCCAGCTGGACGTGTGCGGCTTTGTGTGTCTTGGTGATGCAGGGTCCGAGGAACGATGTGGTGAGCAAGTGATGGAGAGAGGAACAGAGAGAGTTTCAATTTCAACCTGCCTTAGCAAACACTAACAGAAAAGCAGTGGAAAGAATTTACGAAACGGGCTGTGTCGTGTTTGAGTTTAGCAAGCGGGCTCAAGCAGGTTCACAACAATGGGCTACACTGTTGTAGCTGCTTATTATCACTGGATCTGTTGGTGAAATGTCTCTCATTTCTTCACACTTACTTTTCAAAGACCCCGGAGTCCCAGGTTTCATTTAGCAGAGTAACAGCTTTCAAATAATCATCTGGTGTCTGTCTCAGCCTCTGGTTCTCCCTTTCCCTTTGTACCTTTGCCCTCTTGTTATTTTTCTTAATTTTCTCCCCCAGCTGCTTCCCTTCCCCCTGCCTTTTTTTTTTTCTATTCCATTTTTTTTTTTTTTGGATTACAGAAAGTGTCCATAAAAATTGTCCCTCGCACAGGAAATGTGTGATGTGAAGTCTGGATGTCACGGGACTCTGTGCCAGGGTGGCTGTCATGGCCCTACTCTGTAGCACATTGGTTCTGAGGGTTGGGAGCACCTTGAAGGGACTGAATATAATTAGTCTCTTGGAACCTCTGGAAACTAGCAGCTGCTCTGCCATTCCAGATGGAGTCGTGACAGAAGGAAGTCCCTGTGACTAGACAGACCTATGCAAACCCTGGTGTCACTGTGTGTTGGCTCTGTGATAGCAGATGCGTAGTGTCACCTACATGGGTCTCTGTTCCCTCACCTGTACAGCGAGAATAATCAGACACACCTCAGAGCCGTTTGTGAAGTGTAACTGGGTAAAACCCGGAGAGCAGTTAGTGCCGTATACCCGGCTCGTGGCCAGAGCTGGCCATGTGGTGGCTGCTCTCGTGGTGTGCCTGGTTGGTTCTTGTCTCACCCGTTTTCCTGTCACAGTCCCGCTTGGGCCACATAGTGTCTCTGCTGTCCCAGAACCTGACCCAGGACTGAAGTGCTCAGTGTGCTTCTGGGCAGAGGGGTGTGCTTTTCTGTTAGGGTTTTGGAGTCTGAACGAGTGTCCTTCGAGTGAATTGTAGGGTAGGTGTGCTATTGAGGTTGCTCTTTTCCCATTTAACTCATCTCTGCTCAGCACCTCACCACTCCTTTTTGCATCCATTTATTTCCTCAGCACAAATTTATCGAGCACTTGGTTGCTGTCAGGATTGGATTCACAGTGATGAGTTAGACCTTGCTCCCACTCTCACGAGTGACAAAACTCCCCCTGGTGGGTACCATGGAACTTAGGTGGCATCAGTGAGTGAATTACATCACAGATGCACCTGCACAGTGACCTGGTGACCTTTCTGGCAAGTGCTGGTGTGAATCACTTTCTTAAGCATCGTTCTGGAGTCTGCATAGCCCTTTATCACTGAGAGTTTTTCACGATTAGGCTAAAGTCTCTCTGAATTCCGAGGGTTTAACTCCTAATCTTGCACAGTTTACACTAGCAAGTAGTGCATCTTGTGATAGAGCCAATATCCTGTTGCAGAATGTAGAGCTTTATATTTTATTGCAACATCATGTGCAAAAACGTGTGCTGTTATTCAAGTATGGGAAAATGTAAGGCCTATGAGCTTCTTTATCCCTTTTGGTGTGCAGCCTGCATGGCATAAAATTTTACGGTCATTCTAGTAGGTGTAGCTGTGTTTCCTCATTTCTAGGTCTTCCCCGAGATCAGGGCTCCCACTGGAAGGGGCAGAATGTGGGGTACAAGTGCATTTAGAATTTCCATGAGCAAGACACTGTAGTGTTTTTTCTTCCTCCCATTTTCCTTGGTGTACTTCTTAGAAAAAATGGGTGAGACCATTGGTGAGCTGTTCGGCTCTAGCCTTGCCGATGCCTAAAGCAGTCTTTACTTTTTGTTCTTGTTTTTTCAATAGGAAAGTTCTTGCGATGTCTGCGGCCATGTTTGGGGCCTTGCTTGAGGCTCAGCTCACCTCCCCAAGTCCTATATTTCAGATGTCGGGACTGTGAGGGAAGGATCGCAGAGCAAAGCCTTGTTACTTTTATAGATGCAAATGACGCCCTGGTTAGAACTAAATTGCAGGAGCCCTCCGGAGTCTTGAAATAATTGGCAGTTTATTTGTTTTCAGTCCTCACAAAGTTTATTTTTGAAATGGAATTTGACCTTTGAGTCAAGTTTTTTGGTTTCAGAAATTCATGATTGATGAGAAGTGCAATAGTTTGCCTGGCTTCCAAAACTCGCATTGTTCTTAATCTGCTACTACTTGCCCTCACCTTCAGTTTCAATCTTGGCATTAGTTGACATTCTATGTGCAATCCTCGTGTAAGTCAGGGGAGCTTAACAAGAGCTATAAAAAAAATCAGTGGCTAAGCCTTCAGATAAATATTGCCCTCTGTGTTTGGCACCCTAGTGTCCAAATGATTTGGTTTTCTTTTAAAAATTCCACTCTAAAATATTTGGCTTATGTGGTGTATTCTTTACCCTCCAATACAAATGGCTCCTCATTTGTACTAAATACTTACCTCTGTAGTAGGGGAGTTTTTATCTTATGCTGAAGTGAGCTGAATGTCTTATCCTGAACCCGAGTCTTTCAATGACTTCGTTTCTGACATTGTTGTTGCTGACCATCACCAATGCCGGCTACTTCTCCTGTTTGAGTCCCTGCTGTCTATCACCTTCCGTGTGAGCTCTCACTGGCTGATCCGCCATGGCTTGGAGAGTAAGATGAGTCTTTTGCTTAGTGGTATTTATATCCCATCTGTTCCTTTTTCTCTTTGAATTGGTGCCCAGAGCTTTGCTTTGCCATGTGGGCCTGGCCTGGTCTTCTTTCTCCTCTACGAAATAAAAATATTCCCCCAGAGACCAGGCTCAGTATTTTGTTACATTGCCAAAAACTTCCATCAAAACAAATCAACAAATCCAATAAGCAACGTTTCCCTCAAGCTCTGCCGCAAAGCTGATCCCGAAAGTATTGTCAAGTGCTGTAGCATTTACTGAGATTCTCATGAGATGACAGAAGAGCAGTTCAATCACACACCACAATGCAAAATGCCTTAGAATACGCTAATCCTCTTTCTTCTTGCTCCCTTGTTTCTCTTGCTATCGGTGCTATCCCTTCTCCTTGCTCTACAAGCTATGCCTCCCCCATTGGGTTGTCTCTCTATTTCCCAAAGTATTGTGAGTCTTCCCCTCAGCTGGAGTACTTCACTCAGTAAAGCAAGAGCCGGCAGCATAGAACTTTTCTAGCCAGTTCCTTGGGAACCTTGGTATGTCCTACTTTAAAGAAAAGCCCAAATAAAGCTGCAGGATACTCATGGACCAGAGGTAGGTGGCTTGTGCAAAAGTGTGTATTACTTAGTATGTGTAGGTGCTTGGGTAGGAGTGTACATGCATGTAAGTATGTATGTTTTACAAAATTGAGACAATTTCACATATATTATTTTACAACCTGCCTTTTTACTTAATGAAAACATCATGGACCTGTTCTCAGTCTTCAGTTGTCTCCTATTACATATCTTTAGTGGTTTTAAGAATTGCACTCTATGGATGTTTCATGATTTAATTAATATGCCATCTTGTTGGCTTGTTTAGTCTGTATACAGCTTCTTTCCTGTTATAAATTATCCTGACATGAATCTGTGCATCATTATTTCCTTCAGATAAACTAATACAAGTAGAATGTCTCGGTGGAAATGTCTGAGCCTCTGCAAAGTTGGATCCGTAGTGTGACAGTGACTCCCAGAGTGACTAGACCAGGGCGTGTCTCACAGTAGAAGGAGTGTCTGTCCCCTGAGTCCTCACCCATAGTCTGTGTGCCTCTTTCCCCTAATTATGTCAGACGGAAAGGAATGGAATAGAGTTATTGCTCACATGCTCACGGGTTTGATTACTGCTGAGGTCAAGTACATTGCAGGGTTTGTCAAGCATCTCATGCATTCTTTCGCCCCCTTGCTGGGGCTCACCCACCACTGGGACTTTGCTCCTCGTGCTTGCTACGCAGGGGTCTTCCGGGTGCTTTGTGATCTGAATCCACACCAGCCTTTGCTTTTGGTTTACTTACTTTGTTTCACAGTCCTTTTACATACTCGGCTTATTTCTCTTTCCAGCCCCACTAGTTGACTACATCATCTGAAGCTTAAAGACCACCCCAAAGATAATATGAGAAAAATGGGTTTATTTTTGTCCTCAGACTAAAGTCACATCAGAATCACTCATTTAAGATTGAGCCAGTGGGTAGATGGAGGATAAATGGGCTTTGATGGAAAGACAGAGGCAGAGAGACTGATCTGGGGCCCCAGGGCCCTGATTCTGGTTTCTTTCCTGGATAACGTTGTAATCTTGCTGATGCTGTTTAGTGCAGGAGCCGAAAGATCCTATTCATTTTTTGGGGGGGTGGGGGTAGGTAGAAAGCAAGAAACAAATAGAATAAAGAGATGGTTAGTTGAGGTTCTTTTGGAGCGGTAAGAGAGTGACAGTGTAGCATCATCCCGTTTCTCAGAGTCGGTGCACATCTGATGCAGACAGCTGTTGGTCCCCAGCCTGCCCTGAGGGAAAGTGAGCTTTGAACTCTGCTGCACTGATTGGGTCCTGCTCTCTGGGGCCATCTTTTTTTCCAATAAACTCTTAGAACTTGTAGCTTATTAGTCATGAATGTAATCTAACCTCATGTAGTGGTTGCATGTTGCCTTTTTCTACCAATCCATAACCTATTAAGGTTAATGATTGCATAGCAGAAAATTCATCTTAATGAACATTTGAGTAACTGATAAACAGGTAATATTTGGGTAAATAAATGGGAAATGTTTGGACAGACATTTTATCAAAAAGCTATGTCAATGGCAATCATGTCATGGAAACACACCCAGTATAATTAAAGAAATGTGAGACCACAATTAAATGCTATTGGCTGCCCACTAGAATGACTAACTTTAAAATGTCTTCGGTTACCATATGACCGCCTAATTCCTTTCCTAGATATTTACCCAAGAGAAATGAAAACGTATGTCAGTGTAAAAACTCTTTTGTGAATATTTACAGCTACTTTATTGATGATAACTCTGAACTGGAAATAATCCAAATGTCCATCAGCTAGAGAATGGATAAATAGAGTGTGGTACAGCCATGCAATAAAATACTACTCAACAATAAAATGAAAAAAAAATCAAGGGTGCACACAATAACATGAATCTCAAAAACATTCTGCTTTGTGAAATAAGATAGGTACAAAAGACAAGACAACATGGGACTTTATCTTGTCTACAGGGTGGGCCAAAGGTAGGTTTATGGTAGTTCACATGGAAAATACGATGGTTAATAAACAATACAAGAATAAACTCTGTTTCACACACTCGCAACTATAACCCTACTCTTGTCCCACTCTGTATGATCTGACATTTTAACCAATGTGTAGTCACGTAACGGCCAAGAACATCAGGACCTGTAACATTTCCATCACTCCGCAAGCATTCCCTCACACATTCCTGTGGCCTGACCCCTTCCCACAGGCTCATCGCAGAAGATTAGCAACTCCCCATCCCCTTTATGCCACGTTTTCACCTTTCTAACATGTGTCCTCGTGTGACACTCCAATTAACTAGAGTCTTTTCCTTAGGCAGCACAAAGGCCCAGGCCAGAGAAAATTAGAAGAGTAACTAAAATGAAGACATTGTATGAATTGGCTCAACTGAGAGGCAGTAGTAGGTCACTATTTAGGTAGGACTACTAGAGAAAAACACTTCTTGTATCAACACTTAGAAACACATTTTGGAAATATCTGGGCTAAACCACAGCGAAACATTGGGAGAGACAAGCATGATGTGGGTCATTGAGCCTCTCTACAAGATATGAAACCCCCATATGGGGAGGCCATCTAGTCCTGGGAGGAAATTCTTGAGCTGGTTTCCCAAGGGTGGTTTGACAAGCTCTCGTGTAAAAACCTTGGTGGGGAAGCTGGAACGAAGGCTGTCATGACAGAGAGAACTGTCATCTTTCTTTAATTCCCACCGCCGGCTGCGTCCAAGTTTCCAGCCACACTGTCTTGGGCTTCAGCCCATTTGCTGGCAACTCCATTTTTCTCTGCTGATGTGTGCTCACTTAAAGTTATTGGTGTGGATGCAGTTTTCCTTTTCCGTTGGCATTTTTGAGCGCTAGATGATTAGATTCTATTCCTCAATGTGAACTGCTCGGTGGTTTATTGGTTTATTAGGGACAAGTGTGGTCACTGCCTCCGAAAGATGCCCAAATGGTGTATGTGGGTCACGATGAGGTTTAGCTGAGGATGGATGGTATGTTAGCTTTGGCCTTGAGCTCTTGAGGGATCATGATTAAAAGTTGTGCAGAGAGACATATCGCTCTCTTTAGGTTGCCAGTTTTGTGGCTTTCCTGTGGAGTTTTGACTATTTTTCATCAACAGCTATGGTTAATTTTCAGAAGCCAGGAGTAGCCATTTTAGAGGTGCATCTTCCCGTTTCTTTGAATGAAGCTTTAGACTCCTTGGTTGCTGTGGTGTGTGCTGTTTTCATTTCCTTAATTGAGGGCTAATTAGAAGTGATAGCCTAGGAATTTGCGTAAGCTAAACAGAGGCCTAAGGGATGCCTTCATGTAGCCAACACGGATTCTCACATTAGTCGTTGGGAAGAGGCCATTTGGGTGGGATACAGACTCACATGCGTGAAGCTGTTGATTGATGCTTTGTATTTATCCATAGCCACCTGTACCATAGCTCTGAGGGTGGGTTTTTGAGGGTACCTGACACAATTCTTTATATATGAGGACTAAAGTGGCTGATCAGGTTTTTCATTTATTTTAGGTACAATTTACATACAGTAGAATTCACTCTTTTTCATGAGTCCACATTGCTGTGAGCTGTCACAAGCACACACAGCCATGTGAGCACCACCATAATCAAAATGCAGAGCCATCCCATCGCCTCCCCAGGTTCTCCTGCTCATTTGCTCCTATAGCTTTATCCTTTCCAGCATGTCATGAAAACTCAATTGCATGGTGTACAGATCTCTGAGTTGGCTTCTTCCACATAGCATAATGCATTTGAGATTCATTTATATGGTCACATATATTGATAATTAATCCATTTATTTGGTGAATGTCATCCATTATATTGATGTACTAGAGTTGTTTATTCACTACTTGAAGGATATTTGAGTAGTTTCTAGATTTTGGAGATTATGAATAAAGTTGCTATAAATACTCATATTATGGTGGTTAATTTTAGGTGTTGACTTGGCTGGTCCATGAGTTATTTGGTCAAATATTATCCTGGGTGTGTCTATGAAGGTGGTTTTGATGAGATTAACATTTAAAATAGGTAGACTTTGAGTAAAGCAGATCAGTCTCCATAATGTAGCTTTGGCCTCATCCAGACATTTGAAGGCCTCAATAGAACAAAAACATCATTTCACCCCTAACCTCCACCCCCACAAGAGAACTGTCCGGCAGTCTGCCTTTGAACTTCATCTGCAACACTGGCTGTTCCTGGTTCTATGTCAGACGAACTTTGGACTCAAACTGGAACATTGGCTCTCCTGAGTCTCCAACCTGCCAGCTCACAGCACAAATTTTGGATTTGCTTGCTTCTATAATTGTGTGAACCAATTACTATATATATGTATAAATGGATTTATTATGTTTTACATATATACATATATGTATATATTAAAAGATTTAGTATAAGATTTACATATCTATATACACATGCATATATACATCCAAATAGAACCCACATACTAGTTTTCTTGTGAACATATATTTTTATTTCACTTGGGTAAGTACCTAGGAGTAGCATTGCTGGGTCCTATGGTAACGTATGTTACACTTTATAAGACACTGCCAGACTGTTTTCATAAGGGGCTATATTGTTTTGCATTCCCACCAGCAGTATATGAGACTTAGTATTGCTCTGTATCCTTTCAAACATTTGGTATTGTCAATATTTCACTTAAAAAATTGTAGTCATTCTAAATTAGAGTATAGTAGTATCTTACTGCAGTTTTAAGTAAGGGTATGTTGAACTTGAAGTTATTCTGGGAGAGTTCTATCTTTGTTTGCTCTGTAATCTAAACATACAGTGTTGACCCTTGGTCAAGATAAGAGTGAATCACTGAATAATTATTTTTAAGTCGCTGTTTTAAACCTAATACTTCTATGGAGTGGTTTCAAAGTGTGTTAACAATGATTCGATATGCCCTCCTTCAAAAGATAAAGCTTACTCCCTCGCCCCCTCACCTAAAAGACACAGTAGGCTGGCCTTGGTGATTCACTACCTTAGTGGTTCTCAGAAACAGGCCCCAGTTCCTCACATAGGGCTTCCTGAGTGTCTTCCCAACATGACCACTGACTGACTTTCCCTGGAGAGAATAACCCCAGGAAAAGGGAAGAAAGGAGGAAGCCACAGGCTTTTTAGTCTTCAAAGTTACACACCATCAACTCCATTGTGTGTTAGTCAAGTGACATAGCTGATCCATAGAAACTATGAAATTATAAATGTTTGTTGTGGAAGGCACTAAAAAATGGGGCAATTTGTTACACAGTAATAGGTACTAATACAGATTTTGGTACTGGATTTGGGGTGCTAGATTTTAGGTAACAAATATCTTAAAATATGGATATAGCTTTGTAATCAGGCAGAAGTTGGAGGGACTTTGTTGTTAATTATTCTGGCAGAATCTGGGGTGCTCCACAAGTTATTGTTCTTGCATTTTAGCTTTGCTGTAGATATTAGGCTATACTTGATTTTAGTTTCTTATAAATAAGTAGATTTTACAATGGCTGACTCAAAGTATGTACAGAGGACCATTTGTTTTAGGACTTTAAAAATGTCATAGAGTTACCAAGTGAAATCATAAATCATGAAACACCCTTATCCAATTTCTTAAATATCTCCCTTTTTAGTGATTACTGTAACAGTAGGAAGTCCTTGTCTCAATTTTTGTTTTAAATTTTAATCGCAGTATGAGGTTTTAAAGTAAAATTTTGGATGGAAATAACTGATTATCTAGTTCCAAAGGACATTTCCAAAAGAGAGCTTTTGGGCACAATCCATGTACCCAAGTTCTCACAGAGTAGGAGATTTACCTCTTAAGGCGTTTAGTATCATTGGTGGATACTTTGCATGTACATTCTTTAAGCTTCACATTTAATTTCTTTGGCAATCCAAACTACTCTTTGCACAGGAGAAGCCAGATCCCTCTTCAATCTGGAGGCCCTAGGCTATACTAATATATCATACCTGCCTGCCATCAATTCCATTGTGCTACATAAATTGTTGAATTCTGATTTTTGGCTTTTTCCTAGCCAAGGTGTTAAGAGGCCCGAGAGAGAGGAAAGTAAATCAGAGCGAGTGTACTGTCTTTTCCTCTCAATAGCAGTGTCTGACTCAATCCTTGGCAGAGCTGAGGCGCCCTTTTCCCCTGGTTGAGTCTTATTTCTTTCTGTTCTGGGGGCTGTGACACATATATTTAAACTTATATTGCATCATTAATATCCAAAATTGACAGAGACAGGGAGAAAAGTGCTGTGGAGAGGCTACCATGTGCCATTTGTGTAGGAGATTGGCTGGCACAGTGGTTGAACCTGTGGTGTTAAGTATCAGTCAGAATCTCAGTCAGTCCAGCTAGAACTACCAGTGTTTCTCAGCCCAACTTGGAAGAGATCGTTGAAGGCTATTCTCATGGAATATATGACACCGATCCTTTGTACTTGGATGGAAAATCTGGACTCTTTCCTGCGAATCTTTTGGCAGGATATGGTATGCAATATTCAATACAGTTTGAATATTAGCTCTGGGCCCCTGGCGGTCTATTGGGATAGGCATCCAAGATAGGTTTGCTAGACCCCGACTTTGCCTTTGTGGGAAGTCAGTTGCATTGCTCCCTTACTGTCATGAGCTCACTGTCCCTTAATGCCCTTTTCCAGTGATAGGTTCCGCGAGGGGTGAGAATACCGGGCACAAACGAAGCCAAGTTGTACAAGTGTGGAGCACTGTGTGTGTTGCGCCTCCTTATACGGTGTGCTGGTCTGGTTTTCCTAACTTCAAGATGGAGTTAGGAGTGCGAAAGGTTGACTGGGCGTAACAGCTGTAAAAGCAGGAGGGTCGCACACCTGGGCAGAGTGAGTCCTCAAACTGGGCAATGGACCTGTTCAAGTTCCTGCTAGCCCAGTGGGGGCTCTGCTATGAGAGTTGTCACCTGGAGCTGGTCCTGAGACTGAAATGCCTAGGTCCTGGGCCCTGGCCTCGATCAGCCATCAGCTGGGTGTTTCTTTGAGAAGACAGGGGCTGTGGTTCTAGTGCCGAGGCAGACCCTGAAGAGCTAACTGCTGATGGCAGCCAGCCAGCAGCTTTGTTGGGCCCTGAGACCGAGTCTTGTCTTGAAGGGGGATTTGAGCAGCACATCTCTGTGCTACATGCAGCTACATTCTGCTGTTCATTTGGCCACCCTTACCCCAGTCAGGCCCCAGAGATGTAACTAGCGCATAGACACAGGGGTTTAGAGAGACAGTTAAGTCTTCTGTAACTGTAGTTTATTAATAAAAATAAAGTCAAAGTAGAAAATGATAAAAGGCTAAAATTTATAGTTTAATTTAATTAATATTACTTTATCTGCCAATCTTTTATGCAGGGACAAAACTTTTTCTCTGAGTGAGTGTTCCCATTGGAATTACATT
>VMDR010021176.1:0-17018 GCA_007922815.1 Macrotus californicus | reverse complement strand
CATTTAGAGGTGGTTCTGGCCAAGGGTCTCTTATGGGACAGCAATCAACATGCCCAAGACAGAAGCCATAATTTATTTTCTAATTGACATACCACCAGCTATGTTGTTTTAGTCATGCTGACCAGATCCTGGTGCACTATGGGAAGGAACTGTACAAGACCAGGTATAAGGTTACCGGGCCTTTTGTGGAGGCTGTGAAGAAAGAATTTTGAGCAACTATGTAGGAAGATATGATTTAGGATTGAAAGGATCATCTCTAGAAACATATAGATTTGGTGCAAGACTATTGAAATAAGTGAGGGGATATACAATACATTGTTTCTGAAACAACAATTGTAGAATTGATGATGTTGATAAGTGGTCAATCTCTATGTATATTTTGAAGGTATAACCTGGAGGATTTCCTGATGGATTCGGCGGGAAGTGTAAGGAAAATAGGGGAATTAAAGACAATGCCAGAACTTGGCTTCAGAAACAGAATAAATGTTGGTTATATTCATTAAGAAGGGGAAAATTAGTAGAAGGGTCAATTTGGAGCTGGAGGAGAAATCAAGAATTTCGACTGAAATACCTTAAGTTTAAGATATATAGTACACACTCAAGTAAAGAAGTCAGATGAAATAGTAAGTTTGGTTTTCAGGAGGGAGATTTGGGCTGCAGATAGGAAATTGAAAGTCATAAGATTATAGACAATCATCATAGTAAAAACGTATGTGAAAACTTGTGGTAGAGGAGAGAATCTAAAAGGTCAGTGTAGGGAGAGAAAAGACAAAGGTCAAAAAGCTGAATTCTTGTAAATACCCATATTTAGAGATGAGGGAGAAACAAAAAGAGGAGATGATGTAGAAGGTTATTGGGGTTAGTTATGCCCCCGGAACAGAGTGATCAGGTAAGTTATTGCAGCTGATGGGTCGTGAAAGATGAGAATGAAAATGAACACCATATTTGCCAACATGAAGTTCATTGCTGACCTTGAAAAGTGCAAGTCCAAACTGGTATGGATTTCAGAGAGATTGGTAAAAAAGAAAGAGGAAATGATGAGTGTAGAACCTTTATTGAAAGGTTTGTGAAAGTCATAAGGCAACAAATCTTTTGGGCTGAAGAATGATGTGTAGACAAGAAAGAATACTTAAAGGTTGGAGGCAATTGTAGCATATTTGAATCCCAATTGTAACCAACCAGTTAAGATGGAAACAGATGATGATAGAGTAGAGCAAAGTGCAACAGCAGGAAAACAATATAAACATACAGCCCTAAAGGTCACATGAGAGCAGTTAGCAATGTTATCTGTTTTTCCACAAGCAAATCCAACTGTCTGACCCCACGGGCCACATGTGGGTCTCTCTCTCTGTTTCTTTTAACCTGAAAGCCTCCATTCTTTAAGATCTAACTTATAACTTATCTCCTCTGAAAAATGGGTCTTCCGTTAGGCTGAATAATGACTCTTTAAATACATTTACATCTTAACCTCCAGAACTGGAAATGTTATCTTATATGGCAAACAGGACTTTGCAGGTGATTGAGTTAGCATCCTAACTCAGTCCTTAAATTAAGGATGCTGAGATGTGGAGATGATCCAGGTGGGCTGAATGCAATGGAAATAATTCTGATGAGTGTGGTGCAGGAGGAATCATAATCAGAGAAGATGTCGTGATGGAGACAGTGCAATCATGCAGTTTGAAGGAAGAAGAGGTCACACACCAAAGAAGATAAACAGCCAGTAGAATCTGAGGAAGCAGATTTTCCCTTCAGAGCCTCCAGAAGGAATCAGTCCTACCAGTATCCTGGCTTTAGGCCCCTAAAGTGATTTCAGACTTCTGAGCACCGGACCTGTAAAAGAATAAATTGCTGTTGTTTCAAGATTCCAAATTGTTGGTACTTTGTTACAGCAGCAGTTGGACAATAATAAGGACCTTCTCTCCAAGGTCTTCCTTCATTGATCTTCTTCATCTTCCTCTAACCTTGTATAGAATCTATTTTATAACAGCTCTCCTGATATGCAACATATAGATTATACAATTGAGCATTTAAGTGTACAGTTCAATGGATTAGTAGATTTACCAAGCTGTACATCAAGCACTATAAACCAATTTTAGACCGTTCCTTCCCATCAACCTAAGTGCTTTTTCAGAGTTGTTTTTAGATAGTCAGTCCCTGTTCCAACCTCAGCCCTAGACAACCACTAATCTACTTCCTTTTCCCAGGGATTTGCCTTTTCTGGACATTTCACGCACTTGGAATTATACCATACATGATCTTTTATCACTTACCACAGTGTTTTTAAGGTTCCTTCACGTAGTAGTCAACATCAGTACTTGGTCCCTTCTTTATAACTGAGTATTATTCCACTGAGGGACGTTCCACATTTTGGTCATTAACTTAAAGGCTGATGGACATTTTGGTTGTCTCACATGGTACCTTTAAAATCCACTTTTTCCTACAGTGTTTTATGGCCACTCCTTTATAGCATGTGACATATTACACTTGCGAACAGCGAAAGATCTGATTTGCTTTTCTGTGCTCATAGCCTAAACCAGTACTGGGCGGACAGTGGGTATGCTGTGAGCCTCAGGTGCAATTGTGTATTGTTTACGTCACTCAACCTGCCAGTTCTGCTAGAGCTGCAGTTGTGGTCCATCCGTCCAACCTCTGCCCAAGCGGCTTTTTCATTTTCAGCACTGCCTCTTTCGAGCCACTTTCCACTTTTTTTGTGTGTGTGCTGAGCTTACTAAGGCAGGTTGTTGAAGTCAGAGTTTGCTGAAAACCTCCTTTTACATTTCCTTAGGGCAAAGGGCAATGTGCTTCATGAGTTAAAATATAGATATGGCTTTGGAGAAAAAGCAGTTATTTGAATAAAAAATGTTCTGTATCTTTGTCATGCTCTTTAACCAGACCCCATTATAGATCTAAGTAAAGAATAATAAGAGTGACAATATAAAAATTAATAGAAACCCCTTAATCTCAAAAGCTCTAAGCATTTAAGAAAAGAAAAAAATTTAAAAAATCTTGCTGAGGTAAAGTTGAATTCCTTTGGTGGTTTGCAACGTTTAGCTTTGAATTCCAATAATCAGTGAAGAATATTGGCCTATGATTCCTAGGAGCCGTCCATGAATCCCCCTTTTGAAAGATTTAGTTTCTCTCTCACAGCATTTTAGAAATCACTCATGCGGCTGTGAAAATCGGATAATGGTCCACAATACACCCTGAAATGAAAATGAATGCAAAGGGAAATAAAGCGAGAGAACCCACAACACGCGGGCATTATCAATTCAGGCTCAATCAGGCTTCGCAGGTGGAATCAGTCTTAATTCAAAGGGCTCTCTCCTCAGAGATTGAGGCAAGTGATACTTTTCTTTGCAGCCTTTCAGAGCCTTTCATGCCACACAATCATAGCATACAGCAAGTCTGAAAGCCGAGCTTTCGGAAATATGTAACAGGACATTGAAATGAGAAAAGGGAAAGAGGCAGAAAGACATTTTATTGAAAAGCATATTGTAGAGCTGAGCTTAAAATTGGACACTTGCCTTTGATGGGTCTGCTTTCAAAATAGGAAATTGATTTTCAGTTAACCAACTGTGAGAAAAATGCCCAGCTCTGCTCTCGCCCCTAATTCTGCAGGCAGTCCTTCCTCTCTAACTGACTTGCCTTGTAAAGGCATTTGAATACTTTGCAAATAGGCAGTGTAGGGTTTAGGCATGCTGCGTCCTGAGCGGTTTTATCTAAATTTCTGTTGCTGTGCCTTCTGCTTCCCCCAGGACTGGAGAACGAACACTTCCATGAAGGCGGAATGCAGTGCAGGGGAAATTGTGTGTGCAGGCGAGGCGGGGCTCTGAAATGTGACAACGGGTAATATGTGAATTACATTCTAGTATATAAAATGTGACACACGTGAATCAATTACTGATACTAACTTGATTTACACTAAATTGCTAGTGATTTGTCATTTTAAATTACCAATGGGAAAATTATTTTGGTTTATGATCCATTTCAAATGAGGAACTTTAAGTGTGCTTGATGGTGTTGTGGAGTGGGAAGAGCCAGGAGATGCTTGGGTCTTTGCCTCGTTCTGTTCTGCCATAGTCAACTGTGAGCACAGGGGCAGTATCTTCCTTCTCAGTTTCCTTACTGCCCAGCATAGTGCCTAACACATACTGGCCCTCAAGTACTAGCTGTTGATATTTTAGCTGCTATTTGATTTCACACACTTTTGTTTCCAAATCAGTACAAATGAAATGAAATAAAACAGCATTGGTTCAATGCACTTGAAAGAGCCACCTAACCCCAATAAGCATAAAGCATAGGGATGGGAGGTCAGCTCATGCAGTCAGCTTCCAATGACCTTCAAATAAATGATCATCTTGTTGCTGCTTAAACAGCACAAGTTGCAGGAGACTCATCACTTCATGAGGAAGCCCACACCATCTCCGCTTAGCTGACATCCTGAAAACATCTCCCCTTATATTGAGCTGAAATGTAGCTGTCTAACCTAGACAACCATTCTTCCCTCTAGGGTGGTGTATGTAACAAGATATGTTAGATGTGACTCTTTCTGTTGTATTAGAAGTGCAACAAAGACACTAAAAATCCAGATCAAAATAATTGGTACAGAATATCTATACCCTAACCCAAGATCACCTAAATCATCTATCTATTGAAGACTTGCAATGCAGCTGGCTCCTTCTGCTATTGCTTGTAATCTACAAATTGGTGATGTAAGTAAATGCTAACAGTGCATTGGCCAAGGTTGATGAGATGGCAGAATGAGGGTCCTCTCTCATAAGTTTTCAAAAAATGGTGGTTGCTATTTTCTTTTTTGCCATTTCAAGTCAGTTAAGGTGAGGTTTCAAAAGAATGAAATGCTTGATATGCATTCCCTGGAGTTTGAAGGACAGAAAACCTGGCACCTAACTTTTGTACGAAAGTTTAAAGGTAGGACAGTGGCACCCTCTCTGGAAACAAATCAGAGAGAGGGCTGGCATTGAGAACCGTACTACCCTTCTGAGGATTATTGCTTTCAGTGAGCCAGATGTGGCCACCACAGAAATCAGTCTTATTGTGTCTCTTGAGAGGGATACTTTCTTAGAAAAACTAGGAGTCAAGGTAACTTTAAAAGAAGAGTAAATCTGTGGAACCAAGACCTGAAAAAATTGAAAGAGGCCAGCTGGAAATGACAACACCCTCATCACAGGATGTAGAATGGCAACACACCATGCTCATATGACTTCAATACCTGATTCCAGTTCTTATTGGTCAGATAAACCTCTTTCCCTATAAAGGGAGACTCTGTTGGCTTAGCCAGGCGGGACATGAAGCATCACCTCTTGAATATAACAGAAGGAACAACAGGACATAGAAGTAAAACTGACCATATCACTTTTTCCTCCTGCAGATTTCAAAGTCAAAACCAGGCCAGATCTGGGGAAGGGAAGATGTTTTAATTTGGATGATATTTAGATGGTTCATGTTGCCCCAAACTGGAGTTTATTACCAGGGAAAAGAGACTCTTTATGCATTCCCTGACAGTCACCGGTACAGTTATCTACGAGCACTGCCCGAGTTTGCATCCATAGTTAGGAAAAACAAACTGAAAGCGTGGATTTGAAGAGGCAAGAGTGGAAAATAACGTTGCTTCCTGCTGGTAGATTAGCGAAACCAATTCCCTCAAAAACATGTTATATGTAGAACATAAAATTTCTCCTCTAGGTAGACAGTATTCAAATATTTATTTGTATATAAGACTCTTCCGCTATATCTGAATTTTTATCTTTTGGCGAGGGAAGTGACTGGATAAGACGCGAGTTTGATTAATCAGGTATCAGCAAAAAATGTGAAAGACTTTGCGATGAGATTGCTGGATCTCCCTTCAGCCGAATGCTCTGGTAGACATTGCCTGGCATTGCCTGATTCTGCAGTGCTCTTCACCTTTGATTGACTTCTCAGGTTATCTTACAACTCCATAGAGATGAAAGTTAAATCGTAGAAAACTGATAGTTACATAAAGGTTTCCCATCTGTAGCTCTGAATATGATTCCTGTTTATAGAGATGCAGAAAATTTTTCTCTGGTAGACAATATACATGTCTGTAAGCCAAATCATTATTTGAATAGGTTGCAACATTTTACCCATGCTCTCATTAATTGGAGAGTGATAGGAAGTCTTTGTCACATGTTTGCTTCATATTTCTTTGAAATAATGACCATGTTGGAAAGGCATGACCATATTCTCTTTTTAAAAGTTTCCTCTTAAGAGAGGTCTGGGCTGGTGGGCAGAGGGCATCACTTACTCAGAGGACTAGATGGACTGAAGATGCCCAAAGTCATGATGTTTGCCTGGCTGGGAGCTGAGTGGAGAAATGAGGTTGGTAAGTCATAGAGTGTAGTCTTATGTTCTCCCGGAATGGGATATGCAAGAGTAGATACATTGAGCAGAAAGGTATGTCCAGGGCATGAAGAGTATTAGAAACACAAGGAAAGGGAGCACAGGTCAAGCTTTGGGGGCATTCTGGTAAAATTTATGAGGGAGTACCATTTTTTTTGGCTGGTGTTTATGTTTTTAGCATGGTATGAAAATCAGGAAATCGACTACAGTGAAGGTCAAGAGATTGAACAGATGGATGTTACTGAAAGCTGTGGATGATAGAGGTATCTTTTCCTTACCCTTGTAGCACCAATTTTTATCTTTTAGACCTCTATATGTGAAAAACTCTTGATATGTACGTTCTGGATTGTTTCCCATAAACATTCTCTTGTGAAGAAGATTGGAATATCTATTGTTTCATGCGACATTTCCCATTTGATGGGATGAGCCACAGCAGCAATCAGCACCCAGTGGTTAGGTTCTGTTTCCTTATCTCTTTCTTTGGAACTGTAAGTCCCTCAAACATTTGCTTCCCAGGCTACTGCAGGCAACGTTTGATGATGTTTTCTCATTGCATTACATGGATCACCATTCTTCCAGAACGAGTTTTCTTTTCTCAGTTTCATCTCTGTTCGCTTCGCCAATGCTACATATTTTAGTATTTGGGATGGTAGCGTGTATTTGTCCTGGGGCTGATTTCTGCAGAGTCCAGCAGAAATAAAGCCAGCTTGAGTGTGGTTGGTAGGTTAATAATAAGGGTGTATTAATTTATAGTTTTAATTTGAACATTTCACCTAAAATGAAATATGGTGTGCTTGAGTATGATATTGTTATGTTAAAGAATTGCATGTTTATGATTTTGTAATAAAAGATTTTTGTGAAAAAAAAAGGGGTTTTATTTGTGCCAGACTTTGTATATTCATCAGGAGAGACTAGGTCCTGTTGAGGGAAGAGGCAACTTCCAAATCTCAGTGCCTTAACATAAAACTGTTTGTATCTTATTTACATTGATTTCATTATTGAGCCCAGATGACTCCCTGGAGCAATTGATCTCTATGAAGAAATTAATCAATTTGTGCGCCTTCAATCTTACAGCTCTGCCATCTCAGTGTGAAGCTTTCTCAAAAATCACTGAAGCAAGAAATGCAGAGACTGGATAATTCTACACTGGCAATTAAAGGCTGTGTCTCAAGAGTGATTTAGGACTTCCTTTAGCTGCCCATGGTCTCAACTAGGCACCTGCTTCGCTCAAGTAGGGAATGCCGGGGCCTCTGTGTTCAGATTAGGATTTCTCGGAAGAGTGCTCAGACCCCTAGGCATGGAGTGCTGCTTATCTCCAGATGGCATGTCAGGAGCTCCAGCAAGGGTCCTACAGGGCATGTAATCAAGTTTTTAAAAGGGAACACTAGCTGGCTTTCTCCAGTATGACTCAGAGGCATGATGAGGCTGGTTACGGCGGCACCAAAGAAAGCTGATGGTTGGCGCCAACAGCCATTGACGATGCGTCGGTTTCAAGCAAACAGATAAAGAGGGTTCCCATTTTTTCCCTTCTTTTAGCTTCCATTTTCCCTCTAATGATTTCTGCTGATGGAATGTAAAAGTCAGTCAGTTACTAGGGTGTCTGGTATACATAGGTTACAGAATTTTAATCTCAGTTTTACAAAGGAGAGTCAAGAAAAGTAAACATGAACATGTAAAAAGAGCATAGGTGAGTAAGCCAGCACAGTGTACCCTTTTGGCTGCTCTGCAAATTCTCACATCGTTCTCCAGGTATTTGCCTTTTCCTGCAACAAAGTAAAAACTACTTCCTCTGCCTAATAAGGTCCACCTATCTGTGGCCAAATGGAGACGCTCTCACTTTCTCTGTGAACAGGGCAGGAACAAAATCACAAAGTGAGGTCAGTGTCTCTTTTAGTTCAGTCACAACATTACTTGAGTATTCTTTAACCTAAACATTAAATTATGAAAATAATGATCACCAATTGACTATTTTTATATGAGATAACAAGCAAAAAAAGCTGAAAAGGGAATTAGTATCTCGTATGTGCTGCTCAATATGAGGTGTTCTCCACAATATTTGTGACATTACAGTGAGTATATGTGTGTAGTTGTCGTGATCTTCATATTTATATTATTTCAGTAGCTGATCATGAGGCTCTAGTTTCTTTTTACCTTTTTTGAAGTGTACATTTCATATTGCTTTTGTCTTTAGCCTCCACTTCTCTTGGTTATGTATCTGGTGGAACTGCCAGACTATTAGTCTTAAAGTATCTATCTCTCCTGTAGGCTTGTTTTCATTGGGCTGCTACAGTTTGCTACTAGCGTTTACTATTGACCCATGGGAATACTGAGTGAGACCCTGGAGAATCGCTGGGACTCTAGACACAGATTCCCCTGAGCACACAGTGCAGTATCAACCCAACATCCCCTGAGTCATAAACAGACGCAGTCCCCCAGCCGGTGCAGTGACCCTGTTGGTGAAGCGGCATGAGAAACCCGAAATTGTAAGGTAGCAATCCCACCTTTCAATTCAAAGGAATTGTATCACCTTCCAGCGACCTTTTGTCATTAAGAACAAAGAGAGTCCAACCCACAGAACCCAAAATTTATAGAAAAGAAAATAAAAATTTACAAAGGAATTATTGTTGCGTGTTTTTTCCCCACACAGACAAGCAATTCTCCAATTCTTATTGGACACTGACCAAGAGTCCTACAATTTAACTCAATTCTTCAGCTGTCTACGTGGGTATAGTGACAGATTCCGCAGGTTAACCTCCCCACTTCCCTCAACCTAGATGCTGATTGACAGTCCAGGTTGTCACCTGTGCTTCTGATACACTGGCTCTAGCTGGGAGATTCCTCCTTACTGGTGTAAGAATAACATATTTTTCTGTCTTAATTCTAGAAAAACAAATGGATTGAAAATGTTATTTTTAATGGACATTAAATTTGTTTTGTTTGTGAATAAAAAGTGATAGCATTTGAGTGAGCTATAAGCTTAAGGCCTGATTAAATGATTTATGTTTGAATTATATATGAAACAATCTCTTTTACAACCTGGGCTTCTAGAGAAACAATAGTCTGGTAGTCTCAATTATTGGCTGCTGTGTTCCTTTACTGCTTACAATTTTATTCACTTACATTGAATTGTACTTGCAATTTTTATTCTGTTTTGCCCATTTCAGTAGAAACACTATGACTGAGGTTTAACTAAAGTAGCTTCAGGCTGTACTGGGCTAACTTGAATTGACTTTGCACAGCTGGCTTCTTCAAGTCTTTGGATAATTAGCTATGAACAGCTAGTTCCTGGGGCTTGTGGTCCATCGGGCTATTTTTAAAGGTACTCATGTATCAAAGGAAAACACCATGCGGTATAGCCTGCATGGTGCCTTCCACCATTTTGAGTTTCCCCAGGCTTTTCAAATAAACTCCAAATCCATCTTCTATAGAAATACTTCCTAAAGAAATTTCCATGACCTATGGCATTTTGTGTTCCTTACATGTAGCTAATTCAGAATCTTTGTGTATGTATATTCACTGAATATTTTTCTTGTTCATTGTCATTGTTGTGATGTTTATTCTGCTTCTCCTGCCACTCCTAGTTCTGGGTTCTTTATATATCCATTTCATTCTTTATTATTATGTGAGTTCTCAGGTGCAGGATTTTGGCTGTTTAAAGGTGGTACTAGAACAAAGGCCATCAGCTGCAGAGTCAGTCACATTTGCAATGTAGATCTTCATATACATTATATCAGATGACTAAATATTTGTCAAAAGAAATACACCCTGAATTATAGACTGTCATATATTAGCATTTTGCATGTGGGAGGGTTTCATTTTTGAAGAGTAGTGCTCTTGAAATTTATCACAGCAGACTTAGAGCTACTCACGTATTTGATAGACTGGTGTTGTCAGTTATGTTTGAACTTTATATTTTCTTCTGACTCATTGTTCTTCTGCTCCTTACTGTTTCGTAGTAGGCACTCATCCCACGTTTGTCAAATATACAGTGGCAGACATTATTCTAAAGTTTCACTTAATTTTAAAAGAGTACATTGATAGGTTTCAAATTCCTCTGAACTGATTTCCTGCCTTCTCAAAGTAGGCAAGCTAACTAATAAAACCTGCTGTGGGCACACTACTACCCATGTAAGAATTGTGAAAAGAAGCAACCTATTATCAGGGCAGGCCCAGGAAAACATTATATCTAAAAACGGAAAATGTCTGCTCTCTCTTGCTGATTGGATGACACAAAAAATTCAAGTGGGAGACAATTGTCTTCCCAGATTTTTAGCTTATATTTTAGGGTATTTGCCAACAAAATATTGATATGCTTTTTGGGATGATCTCAACTAGACATTCTCTCAGAAGCTTTGCCTTCCTAACATTATATGGAATATGAATACCTGGCTAACGTGGTCCAGTAAAGGTGTCAAGGAGAGGCTTAGAAAACCAACTGTCCCAGGCTTCCAACTCACAGCACTTGACTATTGTTATACCTGTGCTTTCGATCCTATCCCTTCCTCATTGTCAAAAGTAATTTCAGGTAAACTGGAAGCTGGATCAAAGGTTTTCTGATAATAGAGACTATAAGTCTATACTATGCATTTTCATATTGATTTTATTTAATTGAGCATTTTATCATAGGCCGCTGTATTTTCTTTTGCTGTCTTATAATATCAATAAAACTACAAACTGAGTGAATACGTGAAACTTAGTTTATCTGTTTTTTAATTTCTTCTTCTCTCTCCCATTCTATTTCTCAGTTAGTATGAGTGATTTAAATTGTTACTAAAAATTTTTAAAGATGGTATTTTAGGTCATTTTGTTTAGTCTACAAGGTCCTTAAGGGGAGATAGTTATGTTTTATTCATCTTTGTATCTCCAGAGCTTATCATGGGCCTATAGGGCACACTGAGTGCTCAACACACCCTCTTTGAATAAAAGAGAATATAATCAAGTGGATGGCTATGTGTAGATATGAATAAACAAGTATGTCTGAGATTAGTATTATTGTGTATTATCAAAGCCAGTCATGACAATAAATGTACGGTAGTGACAATAACGAAGGACCTAGACTTTCAGGAGTCTGCATTGAGAAACTTGAATCTTGGTCTCCTCTACTATCTGTTTTACATAAAGTCAATTGATGATGGGTTGGGTTTCTGTAAAGATGTGCTTATAATTTTGGCCTTGGTCTACTGGAGTTAGAGAAGAGTAGAAAAGAATTAGGCTTTTGCCCTAAACACAATAAAGATAGACTAAATATAAGATGAAAAAATACAGACATGTCCATGCATACATTGAAATTGTGGGACAGACAAGGAACTGTCTCTTCTATGCAAAGACACATAACCTTGGGCAGCCAGGGTGAATTATGGGGAGTGCTGAGAGCTTTCTTATCATTATTGACTGCCATAACATTGAACTATTGGCTTTGCTGCTATTATTTGGACTTTCTGTTCTAAATCAGAGGTTCCTTCACCATATAAGAGTGTCTGTGTTAAAGGGAGTGACTACCACTAAATGTCCTTGTCACCCTGCTAAAATGACAGGGTTCGCTAATTCTTTATGCTGTATTTTAAGATAATATGCTCATCTTTTCAAATGCCTAAGATTTATTGTGATATATTAATACTCCTGGTCAGACAGCCAGGATAATGAGACTAAATATTAACAGTGGTTTTGGCTGTTTATTCATACCAGGTGGCATGCTCAGAGTCACCATAGAATTTGGAAAATCTACAACTTCCATTCTGACTTTCTAATGCCTACACATAGAATTCAATGGAGACCTATAGAAAATTTTATGCCTATGGACAGTATTATAAAATACCTACGACAACCATTTTAGTACGTACCACCTATTTTAGGTTTTTCCTCATTTGTTTTTCTTCTATTTATATGGCTGTAATCTCCAGCAAGCAGCACTGACCTCTCACATTATTTATTATTTCAATATAAGGGGCAATTGCATATAATAAGCTGGATGATACCACTTGTTTGCTGGTGGAATTTGCTATGAATGCATTTGCTTCTTCTGGGAGTTGCTTTCTATTTCCTGCACCACCGCTCTGATGCTGTTTAGAGAGACCTATCTTTATTTTTCCCTCCTTATTTATTGCTTCACTGGTCCGAGGCAGGAAGAAAGCATATGAAAATCAGTATGCAGCGGCCTGTGAATAACTATCACAGGAGGCAGAGGAAGAGTTGCATACCAATTGAAAAACAAATACCCAGCTAGGCACAAAGTAAGCTTCCTACAACATATTTATTCGTGGGCAAAGAAATCCAGGTGAATTTGTCAGTTCCTTGAGATATTTTATGAGAACCATTGTTTGATGCCTTGGAACATGGAATATCTTGTTTTTTCATCAGGATATATTCCACATAATTTGATTTTCCAGATGGCTGAAAGTCACTTCCCTGTTACAAAATCTTAAAATAATTGGCATTTTCCAAAAAAGATAATTTTCTAAATTATATTGATGTTTACTATGCCTTCTTAAATAGAGTTTTTAGAACGTAATTGAACCTACCATGAAATTTTCAAAAACACGAATTTAAGCCATGCTATACCCATAGGACAGACTCTGACCTATTGCGGCTTGAAAAATTGGGATAAACGTTTCAGTATTTCTGGAGTCCTGTTCACATAGCAGGATCTGTATACAAGGAGAGCTCTTTAAAAAGCTGGATACAGCATGACTTAGAGATGCACTGTTTAAACTGGTAGACTGTGGTAGGACACAGCTATCCATCTTGCCACTCTACCTGGGCAAGTGTGCAAGCTCATCTATGTTCATCTCTCCCAAGTGCTTATTTTGGTTCCCTTCCTGGTTTTCTTCCTATCCCAGATTTCTGCTTTGGCTTCTTTAATCCATAGCTTCTTTAGATTGTGGTCAAATTTATGCCTGACCTCCTGGGCTGACTTCCTGAATTAGACACAGTAATCTCACCTTGCCCTCTCTGTGAACTGTGTCTCCAGGACACTTTAGATGAGATGACCCCAATAGCTTATCGTCAGGATATGACGGTTTACCATCCATTCCACTTTAATGTTGGCAACCCAACATTAAAGAGCTCACAGGTGCATTTTTTTCTAATTCAGTTGAATGTGCTACACTCCTTTCTCCTTCCTTAGGGCATTGAATGTTATATTGACCTCTCCTACTCTTAGGATCATAGAATGTCATGTATGGAAGAGTTGGGAGAAGTAATAGAAGTGACAGTCAACACTTATTTTCACTCACAGAAAATGTAGCCTAGGGAACAAAAGTGGTTGATCCAGATATATAATTAGACACTGGGATTAGCTCTCAAGGTTCATCATTCACATTAATACTGTTTCCACATTTTGCCATTTTTAGAGCTTTTGTCCCCTAACTTCTGTATCCCCGATTCCTACCTTTATGCCTCTCTGCCATGTCCTTTGTGACTTCCTCTCTGAGGCCTACCATTTTTAGCCATGATTGTCCTCCAATAATCCAAATAGATAGTTATTGTATACTTACGTATCTGAGAATTATTCACAAGCAGAGAATCTATTACGCAGACTTTGGTGTTAACAAATCCCAAACCTGATTTTCTATGTTTACCCAATTTGTTGGTCTCCTTTTCTATATTCACCACTAGATTTTCTGTACTAAAATGTCCTCATGATTTAAACACAGATTGTTCATACGAGAACTCATTTTTCCATATATACAGGCTTTCCCAATGTTTGCCATTGCCATCTATGTTTTCAAAGTTCCTACATGTAGTGCTACACATAGTACACATTTAGCAAATATTTAATGATAATGAGAGTGCTTTTATATCTGAACTTTTTTATTGTAGCTATATAGGTGATTCTGTAGGAAATAAAAACAATAAATCAATTGATTAGTTGTGCATGCCTATTCTAGTGTTTAGATCTATTTCTATTATGGCAGATAAATATTTCCTGGTTGAATTATTTTTTTGTAGTGTAGAGAAAGGTAGACTGAATTCCATGTAACATTTTCCTGGCATTAAGTCCTATAAATATAATACCAGTTGGCTAGAAATACTTTCTAAAGGTATCAATAAACATCTTTTGCTAAGCGGTTTTCCCATCATGGACAAGAAACCCCAAACTGTTCAATATATACCTGATGACCCTCTCAGACTTCAGTGGGAAAGAGCTGGTTCAACCCCAGCTCTGTCCTTCTACTGGGTGTAATCTCAGAAACTTCCTTCATGTCTCTGTGACTTCCTTCTCTTATTTAGAAACATAGACAATACTAGTACCTAATGCATTGTGGGAATTAATTGAGGGGATGCACATAAAGTTCTTGGCACAGTCCATGTTTTTGGAATGAGAAATGGTAGCTTTTTATTCCTTTTAATATTTTTTCTAAGAAACATATAGCAGAGAACAAGAAATAATAGATGTTGATTGAATCTGATGTCATGAAATATGACAGAATGTGCCAGGCACTATGGGAAGAACAAAAAAGGATAACCTGGGTGTTATCTTTAAGAAACCCAAAAGCAAGAGAATTTCAGTATTTCCCTAAGGCTTTCTTTTTGTGATGGACCCCAGGAACTCTTGGTGGTTATATTTTGGCTTCAGCCTCTCAGTAGGACAATATTACTTTTCTTCATTAACATCATTTTCTCCTTTCCATTTCTCTTCCAATTCATGGCCGCTTGGCACCGTCACAGCATTGCTTCTCATAGACATTTTTAATTTAATTCTATTTCGTGACCACAGACTGTACACTTTCTCCTTGGCCAGAAGTCGTACCTTCACGTCTATCATGGGAAAGTCAGAAGAGAATGTGGGCATGGCAGATGACATGTCCTAATTTTTTAAATTTATTTTTATTGTTTATGCTACTACAGTTGTTCCTGCTTTTTCTCCATTTCCCCACTTCCACCCAGCCTCACCCTTTCCACTCCCTAAGTCAATCCCCATATTGTTGTCCGTGTCCATGGGTGCACATAAATGTCTCTTGGTTAATGCCTTCCCCATCTTTCATCCTGTCCCCTGCTCCTTTCCTTCAGCTATCAGTCTATGTCACATATCTAAGCTTCTGTCACTATTTTGTTCATTAGTTTATTGTGATCATTAGACTCCACATATAAGTGAGATCATGTGGTATTTTTCTTTCACTGACTGGTTTAATTCACATGTCATCACTTCTAATGATAAAAAACTCAAATGTCCTGTCCTCTTAATGATAAACCCAGTCTCCTAGTACTAGTTATTAAGCACAGTCCTTTTGCTGAAACTGGGACAGCCAAATATTCAATAATACATTTCCTGTGCTGCTAAATATCAGTTTGAAAACAGAAAAAAGTTAAGCACTTTTTCAATCATTTATTCAAATAAAGTAGCATCCTGGGGCTACAGGAACATGGGGAGCCATTGCCACGTTCTATTTATTTTTAGCTGTTGTCAATTGCACACGAAAAAGGCCCTAGTGTGCAGTTCTGTCCTGCCGACATTTCCACTAAGTAATTTACCTTTGGCTCCACACCTTCTGCAGAAGCTTTCAGTTATTTGTGACATAAACAATAGGTGCCTTTGCTTCAGTGAACTTTTGCTTCAGCTTAATGACCTGCTCTGACCAGATGCAATTTCCTCACTCCTGTAAAAAACAAAATGTTATTACTAATACCCCTTAGCTTGGCAATTGCTTATCAATGCTCAGTTTACTTTAGCTTTGTGGTCATCCTGTGAATTGTCTTCCCTGGTTTATGCCTTTTCTGTGCATGACAGACACACACATCTGGAGGTTTTAACTGAAGTCAGCACAGCACTGTGGATGAGCTCCGGGGTACACGACAGGACAGTCTACATTCCAGTGGTAGCTCCACCATCTGCTAGGTTTATGATCATGAACTTACCCTAAGTCTCAGTTTCTCTACCTGCAAGTGAGGAAAATAATTATAGTTCTTACATTACCTGACTTGAGATGGGTGGGGGGATTAAATAAGATAATCGAAGTAAAAGAGTTGGCATAGTATTAATGCCTACTAAGTACCAAATATTTATTCTTGTCAAGATTATTAATAATAACTAGTAACAATTTTAATCATTATTATGAATAGTATTGTGTTCTGCTTTGGGGATTGTGCCAGAAATAAGACTGGCAACATCAGTCATTTCCTTCTACAAAGACTTTACTGTCTCAGATTGAAGAGAGAAAAAGTGAGAGTTTTGACTGATGTGCTTGTGTGTCTATGTAGTGTAAATTTATTTTTTCACTTAAACATAACATATAACTCGAAGGCCAAACAAGTCGTGAGCATACAGCTCAATGGATTGACAGAAAGTTACCTATCTCTACAACCATCACCCACACAAAGACTAGAACATTATTAGCACCTAAGAAACCCTTTATGTCTTCACCTAATCATTGACCTCTCCATCTTCGCTAAAGGTCATCATTATTCTAACTTCTACCACCATATATCATGTGTGACTGATTTTGAACTATATAAGCTGGAATCATATATAGTATATACTATATTGTTTCCCTTTATTTTTACTCACATTATTAGTGAGATTCACTTATGCTGTTGTGTGAGGCAATTGCTTAATTTCATTGCTTGTAGTATTCCTTTTTGTCATTTATTCAAATGATGCTGATGGACATTTGAACTCTTTGCAGGATTTAGCTATTTTACAT
>VMDR010021175.1:0-17016 GCA_007922815.1 Macrotus californicus | reverse complement strand
GGAGAAATACCACATGATCTCACCTTTAACTGGAACATAATCAACAAAAGAAAACAGCAAACAAAATACAACCAGAGACATTGAAATTAAGAACAATCTAACAATGGCCAGAGGGGAAGGGGGAGGGAATAGTGGGGGGAAGGGTTTCCAGGAAACACTATAAAGGACACATGGACATAACCAAGGGGGAGGGTGGGAGTGGGGGAGGGGGGTGGGATTGGCTGGGGTGGGAGGAGAGTGGTGGGGGGAAAATTCAAACTGTAATTGAACAACAATAAAGTAATTTAAAAAAACACAAATTATCACATCTGTCTTGAAGGATTGTTTTAATTTATTAAAGGAATGAATATAATGTATATGAAGATTTATTCAAGTTATTTGACTCAAGAGAAAACATGAATAAATGGTGGCTTTTAATCTAAGTCATCAGGTATACATGTTGTCAAAGACATAGGTTGTATAGGGGGTTAGATTATACCATATGAGAAGCAAATATGACTCAGGACAGTTGGAATAAAATCTTCTGCCTGGCCATTATTTTGTCGGACTTCCAAGAAAGCACATCTCTAAGCTCTAACTCTGTGCAAGTCTCCCAATTTCAACCTTTCTTAAATAATCAGGTGTTCATTTATTAAATAAAATTCAGCCAACTCCAGGCTGTGCTTATGTTAAGGCTTTGTTCCTACTCGCATAATCCCCTTTCTTGTTTAAGAGACCGCCTTAAGACTCCTGGCCTGCCTGACTTCTGGTCTTTATCTTCATGTGTCGTGTTGAGTAGCCATGTCTTCTAGCCTCAAGCCCTCAGGAAACTCCGTCCTGGTATGTACTTTGTCTTCCATGTTGGCCTCACTCCCAACCACTGACACTCTGTTGGAATTAATAATTGCATTTAGCAAGGTCACTAGATAGAAGGCCAATATTATATTTCAAAGCAATTTTATGTTTATATGCCAGTAACAAATATGTATAAGATAAATTTAAGAAATGGTGCATTTACAATGGCAGCATGAAACACAAAATACCTAGTAAAAATATTTTTTTAATTTAGCACAATCTCTATACAAAGACTATATAATATTTTTGAGAGAAATTATACAAGACCTACATAAATGGAAGGACATATTACATAATTTGGAAGACTCAGTGATAATTCTCTCCAAACTGATCTAAAGTGTCGATGAATCTCTCTGCCCCCCCTACACACACACAGTTATATTTTATGAAAATGTGTAAATTTTTTTCTAAATGACCAACAATAACTACAATAATCTTAAAGAAGAGTAAAGGTGGAGAACACATAGGTTTTATAATAAAGCTACAGTAATTAAGACAGTGTGGTATTGGTGCAAGGATAGAGAAGATCCAAAAGAGAAAGTCCAAAAACAAACGCAAATGAGGATCCTGACTTACAACAAAAATGATAATGTAAAACAGTGGGAAAGGACGGAATTTTCAATAAATGATCCTGAGCCAATTGGCTTATCATATGGAATCAACTGAAGGTTGATTCCTAACTAATATGTGCAAAAGTCAGTTCCAGATGAATTACTGATTTAAATGTTAATGGTGCCCCGGCTGGTGTGGTTCAGTGGACTGAGTGCCAGACTGGGAACCAAAGGGTCGTCAGTTCAATTCCCAGTCAAGGCACATGCCTGGGTTGTGGGCCAGGTCCCCAGTTGGGGGCTCTCAAGAGGCAACCACACATTGATGTTTCTCTTTCTCCCTCCTTTACCCTCTCTAAAATAAACAGATAAAATCTTCTTAAAAAATGTGAATGGTGAAATAATAACACTTCTAGAAAATAATGCAAGGTAATATCTTCAAAAGTTTGTGATAGACAAAAATCTCCTAAACAGAACATTAAAAATTATTAATCAGAAATAAAAATTAACAAATTCTGTTTATCAAAAGAAATCTTTAAGATACTTTAAAAGGTTAGCCACAGATTGGGAGAAGATAACATTATATCTGAAATGCTTATAAACAATAAATGACACTTATGTCAAATATAAAGAATTTTGCAATAGAAAAAGTGAATAAAAGTCTAAGACATTTTATAAGAGATGATATACAAATTGCCAATACATAGAGGAAAACATATTGTACTATTCTCATTAGTCACCAGGGAAATGGAAAATAAAACATGAAAAACACTGCACACTCCAAATTAAACCAAATTCAGAACAGTCAAAATAAGAAGATTCACAAGGCTAAGTGATAAAGAAGATACAGAAGAACTGGAAATGAGGCGTACTGCTGGGGTAAGGCAAATTGGAAAAGCGTGCTCTGAAAACCGATATGACAATAGGGGGAAGAAGGAGGAGACTTCTGAAGTACTGCAAATGTTATTTCTCGATCTGCGTGGTGGTTACTCATCAAGCTATATTCTCGTGATCTGTGCAAATAACAGTATGTGTGTTATATTTCATAGAATAAACTTTTATTTACCTTTTTTACTAGCCAAATTGTTTTCCTGTGTTAGCTAAGTATTTGATAGTAAATTGATAGCAAATTGGACTTCTATTTATTTTTAATGACTATCTCAATAATGAAAACTTGATATTAAAAACACTACAGACAAATTACAAAAAATATACATATGCCAACCTTTTATAATAGATAATATTATTGTATTTTAACTTCAGCAATGCAATCATCCTCAGAAACTACATTTGTAGGAAAACTCTAGGCAAAGGTAAAAATAGCTGACCAAACATGCTTTCTGATCTCTTAGATATATCAGTTAACGAAAATTTATTGGCTCCTCATCATATATAACATGAGATATTATAGAGAACTTAAAGAAACACAGACTTAATCTCTTCCTAGGGGTTTTTAAAAGCTGGTAGAGAAACAAATAGCACTGATGTACTTGAAAAAAAGGCATTTACCCATCCAATGTATTATACAATTATACTAAATAATAGTGCAGAAGACGAAGAGGAAGAAATGGTAGATACAGTCTGGTAAAAGAACACTTTCTGGAAGCAATGGTTTTAGCAATGTTATAAAGAACATATATAGAAGACATTAAGCTCTGAAGACTAGTGTTTAGATATGTTTGAAATGCTTAAAATTAAACCATCATTGAATAAAATGTTGGATACAGACTGGGTAAGGTTAGGAGAGCAGAGAACTACTGTTGGTTATGAGCCAAAAAAAGGAGTGGTGTGCTTCTTCAAATCAAAGTTAGGCACTTCTTATAATATGTAGCTTGGTCTGATTCTGATTTTAATTATAGTTTGTTCTTTCTGTTTTTCTTTCCAATTAGATAGTAACTAACTTTCTTGAAAGTAGGTATCAATTAACAGTCATCTTTATTTCTCCTAGAACATCCAGATTAGAGTCTTACACACAGTTCACACTCAATAGTTGTGTATTGAATAAATTAATAATTAATCAATAATTAATCAATCGAGACAGGTAAAATAGTTAAAAACACCCATTAACAAACACAATAATCTAGAGTTGTGGCTCTAATTAGTCAATTGTGAGATTATGAACCTGTAAAGAGATGACTGGAAATCAAACATTAGAAACAAACAAAATAGTTTCCTAGTGAACGTGGGAGAAAAGAAGACCCTAAGTTTTCTAGGGCAGCTGCTAGAGAACTTAAAAGAAATCAACAGAGCCAGCACCCATTTATGATAAAAACTCTCAGCAAAGTGGGAATAGAGGGAACACACCTCAAATAATAAAGGCCATATGTGAAAAACATACAGCTAACATCATTTTTAATGGGCAAAAACTAAAAGTGTTTCCTCTAAGATCAGGAACAAGACACGAATGCCCACTTTTATCACTCTTGTTCAACATAGTTTTGGAAGTCCTAGCCACAGCAATCAGACAAGAAGAACAAATAAACAGCATCCAAATTGGAAAGGAGGAAGTAAAGCTATCATTATTCACAGATGACATGATATTGTACATAGAAAACCCTAAAGACTCCATCAAAAAAATACTAGACCTAATAAATGAATTTGACAAAGTAGATGGACACAAAATCAATACCCAGAAATTGGTGGCATTTTTATACACCAATAATGAACTATTAGAAAGAGAAACTAAGAAAACAATTCTATTCAATATTGCAACAAAATAAAAAGGTACCTAGGAATAAATTTAACCAAAGAGGTAAAAGACCTGTGCTCCAAAAACTATGGACCACTGAAAAAAGAAACTGAGGAAGTTACAAATAAGTGGCAGCATATACTGTGTTCATGGATTGGAAGAATTAACATCATTAAAATGCCCATTCTACCCAAAGTGATCTATATATTCAAAGCGATTCTTATTAAAATACCAATGGCATATTTCACAGAACTAGAACAAATATTCCAAAAACTTCATGGAATGAAAAAAGATCCCAAATAGCCCCAGCGATCTTGCAGAAGAACAAAGCTGGAGGTATCACAACTCCTAATATCAAACTATACTATAAGGCCACTAATAAAAAACAACCTGGTACTGGCATAAGAAGAGACTTAAAGATCAGTGGAAGAAAACAGAGAGCCCAGGAATAAACCCATGATTTTATTATCAATTGATATTTGACAAAGGAGGCAAGAGCATACAATGGAGCTAAGATAGTCTCTTCAATAAATGGTGTCGGGAAAACCCGACAGGGACATGCAAAAAAAAGAAACTAGACCATTCACCACACACAAAAATAAGCTCAAAATGGAAAAAATACTTAAATGTAAGTTGCAAAACCATAAAAATCCTAGAAGAAAACATAGGCAGTAAAATCTCAGACATCCAATCTATCAATATTTTTGCTGATATATTTTATCTCCTAGGGCACTGGAAACAAAGGAGAAAATAAACAAATGGGACTGTATCAAATGAAAAAGCTTCTTCACAGCTAAAGAAACTATCAGCAAGATGAATAGGGGTCCCACTGTATGGGAGAACATTTTCGCCAATGATGTATCTGACAAGAGTTTAATATCCACAATATACAAAGAACTAATACAACTCAGCACCAGGAAGACAAACAACCCAATTAAGAATGGGCAAAAGACTTGAATAGACATTTCTCCAAAGAAGACATACAGAGGGCCCATAGACATATGAAAAAATGCTCAACATCACTAATTATCAGAGAGGTGCAAATTTAAACCTCAATGAGATATCCCCATACACCTGTCAGGATAACTACCATCAATAATTCTACAAACAATACGTGTTGGAGAGGATGTGGAGAAAAGGGAGCCCTAGTGCACTGTTGGTGGGAATGCAGACTGGTGCAGCCACTGTGGAAAACAGTATGGAGTATTCTCAAAATTTAAAAAATGAAACTGCCTTTCAACCCAGTGATTTCACTTCTGGGTAAATATTCTAAGGATCCTGAAAAACCAATACAAAAAAAATACATGCACCCCTATGTTCATAGCAGTACTATTTACAGTAGCCAAATTTGGAAACAGCCTAAGTGCCCATCAGTAGATGAGTGGATAAAAAAGCTGTGGTACATTTACACAATGGACCCCCCCCCCACACACACACACAGCAATTAAAAAAGAAGAAACTCTTACATTTTGCAACAGCATGGATGGACCAGGAGATTATTATGCTAAGTGAATTAAGCCAGTCAGTGAAAGACAAATACCACATGATCTCACATGTGGAAGCTAATGAACACAATAAACTAAAACACAAAATAGTAACAGAAGCTTAGATACATGAAACAGACTGACAGCTGTGGGAGGAAAGGGGATGTGGGATGGGACGAAAGATGGTGAAGGGATTAACCAAAGAACATTTATGCACGACCCATGGACACAGAAAACAACAAGGGGATTGACCTAGGGAAGGGAGAGGGTGGGCTGGGGGGAGGTGGGAAAAGGGAGGCTGCCCTTTTCTTCTCTGTAGACAACCGTAACAACTGCAACAGCATAAACAATAACAACAAATATTTCTTTAAAAATAAAAAATAAAAAGACTTTTTGGCTGTGGGGTTGGTAGTATTAAATGCTTCATATATTGGGGACCAGCTCCTTTAGGACCAAGTAGGTTGGTATTTATGTACTCACTCTGACTGTATTCACTTTCTTTCAGGAATTAATAGATAAATCTACTACTGTAATTAGTTTGGGAAGTCATGAGATGAAACATGCTCGAAGAAGCAAATTATATACGTTCAACCATTTAGCTGTACTCAGCTTCTAATCATTACTACTGAAAAAAATTCAAAAATATGCAATAAAAAGAGAAGTATTCATTTTTCTTATAGCTTTTAACCAACCTAATGATTTTTAAAGTGGTTTTGGGTGTATTTAAATGGAGAAGCATTACTGTGCAGCTTTTGTAACACAGACCTGAGTAAATTCTGTCTCCTTGACCAAGATCAAGTTGCATTTCCTCTCTACCGACTAGTGCTAAAGAATACACATACTTCACCCAGTGTAATATTTAGATTATAGTAGGAATTCAATAAATGTTTATTTTCTTTTCTTCTAGGTATGCTACACCAGGGAAAACACAATTTAATATGTTAGGGATAACATAAAGATTTGTATTTTCCATGTAGAACAGTGGTCCCCAACATTTTGACACCGGGAACCAGTTTCATGGAAGACAATTTTTCCACGGATGGGACAGTGGTGGGAGGGGTAGTTTTGTGATGATTCAAGAGAATTACATTCAAGGTCACCTCCTGCTGTGTGGCTCGGTTCCTAACAGGCGCCGAGTGGTACCTGTCTCCAGACCAGAGGTTGGGATCCCTGATATTGAGTGTTTTGCCTATAAATAACCTTGGCCCTACTAAGCAAATATTATTATGTATATTATATTATTAAATTGTTATAATAATTAAATTATGGCTTACAATTAAATTATAGTAATTCACTTAAGTTGTTATGATAATTACATTATTTTTCATAGCCGGACATATAATACTTCGCATCTTCAGCATCTTTAACTTCTTGGAATCCCATACTAAATACATTGCAAATAGATGTACTTTTTAAGACGTCAAGTGCATTATCCTACATTACCAGCATAAAAGCAACTACTGCAGAATCTTAATCACTCTTATAGAAGAAGGAATTATTGTCTTACACCATGGTTTAAAGCTATGAAGGGTATAATAAGAATCTGAGGCAAATCTAGTATCTGTTATTACCATACACATATACATATATACAATACTGAGTCAAATATAAAATTAGGCTCAGTATAATAAAACTGAGTATGACTGGTTGACTGTTGCAGCCAATGTGTAACTAATTACCAAAAAGGGATCCCCACGTGTCATACTTTTAGCAGGAAAACTAACTCTCTCTATTGCTTTTATTTTCACAGAGCTCAGTACACTCCCCATGGTCAGTAATTATAAAGTCATAATTGTACAGGTTTCTAAATGTCCTAAGTCTAATCTGTACCTCACCTAATTAGCCAACAGGCTAGACTAATTTGTTCACTGGTATTTTGGAATAAACAAACACACAAATAAACAAGTAAGGAGTTACTAGGAAAATGAGCTAATGTTCCTGAGAATTCTGAGATCATATATATGCCATGTTTTCTCCCAGGTCAAGTATTTGTTTAATGTAACTATTCATAATTGTATAGCAAGAGCTTCATTTATTATGTTCAATAAACAAGTTGAGCCATATTCTATTAAAATGTAAACTTTTAAGTCATAGACTATTCTTAGTTGTTAACAGGAAAACCAGTGTAAACACTACCGTTCCCGCCTGCGTTTGTTTATAAGAGTGCCTTCTACCCAACTGTCTAATGCAGCACGAGCTCTGTTTGAGCAGACTGTCAGGTGTGCACAAGGTTTCTTTTTTTCCCCTCCTCTCTCTTTCCTTGGCGACGGTCGTTGGATGGATGCTGTGAGACAGAGGATGTGATGTCTGGTCGGTGTGCAGCGGGAAGGAAAGTACTGCATTCTCAAACAAATAGCAGAAATTCCCTCCTGACAAAAGAAGTAAACTCTCTGAACATACCTGCAGAACCACAATCATAGAAGGAATACCTGAATTTTTCCACAACAAAAAATGTCTAGTAGTCCTCCAATAAAAGAGAATCCCCAGGTAAGAACAAATCTCAGTTTTATGTGCATCCCTACTGCTACTGGAATTCAAACCTCAGAGGATGCTTGCTTCTCTCATGCACATTGGGTCTACAACCGAAAATCAAATACATGTGTAGTTAACCATAGCTGGAAGGTACAAGGAGTACATCGTGTGGCACAGTTAAGAAGGCCGGCAAACTTTCCTGGGAAAACTGTTGATTTAGTTCATGAAGAATGCCTGCTCTGAAATATTCACCCTAAAATTAAGAATCATAAGAATTCTACAAAACATGAATGCCAAGCCAGACCCAAAGAGCAAATGTAAACTGCAGTATTTTCTCATCTGAAACCCCTTGAGTGATTTTGAACAACGCCTAGTGTAGATCAACACCTGTAGGCATGACATGATCCTAGAATGGCTCAAGCATTATGCATCTGACTCCCAGGTGGGGAGAGGCTGATGGAAAAGCCGCAGAAGATGCTGTTTGGAAATTAACTGTGAAGGGTCACAAGATCCAGCCTTCTTTGAATTCAATAAGAAAGCTCCTTGTCCCCCAGTTACTTTCCCAATACATTCCGAACCACTTGGAGCCTTCTAAGGTTAAGTTTTAGCTAATCCAAACATGGTTCTCTAGAGGCAAAAAAAAAATTATGTGAGTATGGTATATATATGGACACATACACAGATAGAAATAGAGATTCTTCAACTTGATCTATACATGTAGGATAATTTTTTATGTGACATGCTTTAACTGATCTCCAGGTTCTATAGATAAATATGAGTTATACTATTACTGGTGTTATCATTATTCAGCATTTCATTCTGAAAATTCAGTAAAACCCCACTGGAACATGATGATTAAAAAATTCGATTATAAAAAGTGGGGTCACAGTATAGCCAGAGTAATTAGGTCAACTCAATCCTGATGACCTTGATTGACACTCCATTTCAGCAGCTCATTCCTCTGACCCACCCTCTACCTCAGTATTATGGACTAAATGATGTCCTCCCAAAATTTTTATGTTGAAGCTTTAATCCCCAATGTGACCGTATTTGTAGAGAGGGTCTTTAAGGAGGTAATCAAGGTTAAATGCAGTCATAAGAGTGAAGCCTTAGCTAACCTGATAGGACCAGCATCCTTATAAGAAGAGGCAGAGAAACCCATGATTGGAATGCTCAAAGAAAAGGCCACATGAGGACACAGAGAGAAGGCAGCCATCTACATCCTGGGAAAGAGGCCTCAGGAGAAACCAACTCGGTTGGCACCTTGATCTTCAACTTCCAGCCTCCACAACTGATAAAATAAATGTCTGTGGCATAAGCCACCCGGTCTGTGGTTTTTGGTTAGGGCAGCCCTAGCTGAATAATACACTAGGTATGACCTTTTAAACCATAAAGTCTAAACACTTCTTTCACTGCAACGGCCTGTCTTTTCAGTTTACCATTTTTTCACACCCAGTGCCTTCCTCTCTAAGCTCACTGAAACCTCTAATGTACAATGGTTGGTTTTCTTCTCACTTGAGTCTTTCTCCACCTATTCGTAAGATAAGACCAATCAGTAGGAAACTTGTACATCTGCCATGTGACAGTTTGAACACATGCTAGCAGAAATAAGGGAGGGAATAATGACCTATCTCTTCTAGAAACCTCTTAACCATCATCCTTAAATGATTATCCTGCTGAATGTTTTACCTCGCCCACACTTGCCTTCCTGGACCCCAAACCTGAATTGAGAGAACCGTTTCATTTCCCCACTTTAACACCTATTCCAGCAAACACTGCTGGAGACCATCGAACAAGTTTAATCTGGCATCACCAAAGATTTGTGCTGCCTATGTTTCTCTTCAATTTCCTTTCCCATTTTCCTCAATTTCAAACACTTCACCTTCTTCTTCAAACTCCGCAAGTGTTATCACTCTCTTCAGGCTTCAGCAAATGACTTTGCCTCCTGCTTCACTGAGAAATTCAGGGCTTCAGAATTTGCCTTCCCATCACCTTAAAAGGAGCAAACTTTTCCATTCATTCCTGTATCCTAAAGGATATTTTTCTTAGTCATTTCCTCTCTGCTTTCTTATTAACTTTTTGAATATCTTGATCTTACCCTGTTCCAAGCAGGAATTTTTATTTCCCATTAATAAAACAAACAAAAACAAATAACAAAAACCTCAATCCTGAAGTTACTTCCACAAACCATCTTATTTCTTGCCTTTCCTTTATGGCCAGGTTCAGCAGAAGACATCTGTCTGATCTCTTTAATTCCTCAGCCGTATTCATGAAACCTTCCGCTGTAACCTGACGACAACACTACAATCTACTAACCAGGGGTCAGCGAACTTTTTCTGTAAAGGCCAAGATAGTAAATATTTTGTTTTCCTGGTCATATGGTTTGTGTTGCAACTACTCAGTTTTGTTGTTACAGCATGAAAACAAAGACAATACATAAACAACTGATATTAGCTGTATTCCAATAAAACTTGTTGTGAACATTGAAATTCAAATTTAATATCATGTTCACAAACAGTAAAATATTATGTTTCTCCTGCTCAAACATTCTTTTTTCTGTTTTCCTTTCTGGGCCTCTGTCCTCCAGAGGCCTCTTGAACCTCCATGTTCCCAGGCTTATATGTCAGCTCCCTTCTTTCATATTGTACTATGCACTTTTTTACTAGGTGACCTCATCCACATCCATGGCCTCAACGACCTATGTCTCCCAAATGTACAGCTCCATCTTTTTTTTTTATTTTTTTTATTATATGTTACTGGTTATGCTATTACAGTTGTCCTGATTTCCCCCTTTGCCCCCCTCCACCCAACACCTCCCACTCCCTCAGGCAATCCTGCCACCACTGTTCATGTCCATGGGTCATACATACAAGTTCTTTGGCTACTCCATTTCCTATGCTGCACTTTACATCCCCATAGCTGTTCTATAAGTACCTATTTGTAGTTCTTTATCTCCTCACCTCTTCACCCATTCCCCCATATCCCCTTTCCATCTGGCAACCATCAAAACGCTCTCCATATCCATGATTCTGTCTCTGTGCTTCTTTGCTTAGTTTGTTTTTTAGATTTAATTGTTGATAGATATGCATTTTTACCATTTATTGTTTATAGTTTTGATCTTCTTTTTCTTAAATAAGTCTCCTTAACATTTCATGTAATAATGGCTTGGTGATGATGAACTCCTTTAGTTTTGTCTTGTCTGGGAAGCTTTTTTTCTGCCCTGTGATTCTAAATGATATATTTGCTAGGTAGAGCAATCTTGGCTATAGGTCCTTGCTTTTCATGACTTTGAATATTTCTTGCCATTCCCTCCTAGCCTGCAAAGTTTCTTTTGAGAAATCAACTGACAGTCTTCTGGCAACTCCCCTGTAGGTAACTAACTGCTTTTCTCTTGCTGCTTTTAAGATTCTCTCTTTATCTTTAAACTTTGGCTTTTTAATTATGATGTGTCTTGGAGTAGGCCTCTCTGCATCTATCTTTTTGGGGAAGCTCTGTGCTTCCTGAACTTGCAAGTCTATTTCCTTCACCAAATTAGGGAAATATTCTTTCATTATTTTTTTCAAATAGATTTCAATTTCTTGCTCTTTCTCTTCTGTTTCTGGCACCTCTATGATGTAAATATTAGACTTCTTGAAGTTGTCCCAGAGGTTCTTTACACTATCCTCATTTTTTGGATTCTTTTTTCTCATTATTCTGATGAGTTGTTTTTTATTTCCTTATGTTCCAAATAATTGATTTGACTCTCGGCTTCATCGACTTTCTTGTTGTTTCCCTGTAAATTGTTCTTTATTTCAATTAGTGTATCCTTCATTTCTGACTGGATCTTTTTTATTCTGATGAGGTCCTCACTAAGTCCCTTGAGCATCCTTATAACCAGTATTTTCAACTGTGCATCTGATAGATTGCTTATCTCCATTTTGTTTAGCTTTTTTTGGAGTTTTGATCTGTTCTTTCATTTTGGACCATGTTTCTTTGTCTCTTCATTTTGGTAGCCTCCCTGTGTTTGTTTCTATGTATTAGGTAGAGCTGCTTTGATTCGGCGTCTTGGTAGTGTGGTCTGATATAGTAGGTGTCCTGTAGGGTCCAGTGGCACAGCCTCCCCTATCAAGCTGGTACTCAAGGTGCACCCTTCATGTGGGCTGAGTATACCCTCCTATTGTAGCTGAGCCTTGGTTGCTGTTGGCAGATCAATAGGAGGGATTTAACTAGGTCAGTCAGCTATAAGGACTGGCTGTGACCACTTACTACCAACATCCACCCTCTGCGGAGGATTAGAAATGCAGGGCAGGGTGGTAGTCTTCTGACATGGCTGTAGCTGTCCACTGGGTACATTGGCCCTGGGGTTTCCCAGGTTATGCAGGTCAAGGAAAGCTCCAATCTGTGTTTTGCGGGGGGCCACCCTGCCTGAGCTACAAAGCTATCTGAGATGGCTGCTATTTGTGCTGGGCTTAGAGATTTCCAGGCAAAGCCAAGCTGTGAATGTAGGCTGGCTGCTGCTAGTACTGGGTCTGGGGCTCACTGAGACCAGTTGTCATTTGAGAGGATTTAGGAAATTGTGCAGTATGAGCCAAGACCATTCATATGGAAAAGCAGTTGGGGTGGGTCCATAAGATGGATGGGGCAAAGCCTCAGAGGATCTGCAGAGTGGGACAAACAGTGTTAGCCAGGTTGATGGAGTCTCAGATATGGCCCCAGCTTGCCAGCTCTGTGGCTCTGTGGGGGAGGGTTTAGAAAAGGGACAATGGCTTCTGTTCGCCTTGATGCCAGACACTTCAGTTTCTCCCAGTATGCCACTTGTGCCTTTCAAGCTTCTACCCCAGTGCTGGAGCTCAGAGGGAGTGAGTCTGAGTAGGTGAGTCCATGTGTGGGTTCTTTAAGTGGAACTGCTTCGGGCTTTAGCAATTTCTTCCACCAACTCAATCCCCACTGGTTTTTGCAGCCAGAATTATGGGGACTTATCTTCCTGGCATTGGAACCCTGGGCTGGGGAGCCTGGGGTGGGCTCCCAAGATATCCCCCACTAATTCTCATCTACCAGACACGGGAGAGGGACTAGCCTGTTCTGCATATGTACCCCTTCTATCAGTCTAGGTGGATGTGGTTTCTTTAATTCCACAGTTGTCAGACTTCCATTCAACTCAATTTCTGATCGTCCTGAGTGATGGTTGTTTCGTATTTAAGTTGTAATTTTGATGTGGTTGTGTGAAGAGGTGAGCCATGTTTGGTATTACACCATCTTGACCGGAAATCCAGTCTGATCTTTGATCTTTGATTTCTGTTCTGACTCCAGACATGGATATTTTTATATAACTATTCCAAAAGCATTCAAATTAATTTTTTCTAGGATGAAACAAGCATACACCCATGACATTTTCTGTCAATAAACCAACAACTATCCATCCATTTGTCCAGATTGAAAAAAACAATCCAAGAATTGTTCTACCTAGATGTTTTCATGTTTCCATTCTCTCTCTCTCTCAGACACACACACACACACACACACACACACACACACACTATTCAGCAGTACTGTTGAGTCTATTTCCTTAAAATTTCTGGTATCTATTTACTTCTCTTCAGCCCACTGCCTTAGCTCAGGTCTTAACTGTTTCTGTCCTGGAGTACCATGCTAGCCAACCTAGTGGGCACTATTTAGTTCCTACCATCCTTCCACCTCAAGATACTTTCTCTACATTTGTCTACCCTTCTCTATGCCCAAAGAGGCTGAACTCTACTTACTGCAACACCCGCCTTTCTTTCTCTGGTGCTTCTTCTTGGTTCAGTTTCTGGTAATAAGCATAGGGCAGTAACAGTTTCCTGCTGTTGTGGTTCCCTGGGTACTTTACCATCCTTTGTTAATTCCCTGAACCCTGTCCACACCCCTTTAAATAGTCCTTCAGTAATCTCTCCACAGTTAATCCCTTTGAAAGTGCCATCTGTTTCCTGCCAAAACTCTAACTGGAGTACAAGTGAACTCATATTCTTGGTTCCAGCACATTCCCATCCATTACATGCTACCACTAGACTAATACAGCTTAGTCACAAATCTGATTATAGTTCCTCAATGACCTACAGTGGCTTTCAAGTTAAAGCCTAGCTTAGCTCACAAAGCCCTTCATGATTTGATCATGTCTATCAATCTAGCCTTATCTTCCACACTACACTTACCTTCCATAAATAATAACTATTTGCTGCTGCTCAAAAAAAAGCCATGGTATTTATTCCTCCCTTTCTTTCCATTATATTTTCTCTTAATGGAATTCTTAGTCTATCTCCCTTGAGCTACCTAACTCATACTTCTTCAAAACTTAGCTCAAATTTCCCTTCTTTGAAGATCTCCCATTCTTATTTACATGCCCAACGATGTGTATACAGTAATCCCCCTTTCTTTGAAGTTTTGCTTTTCTTGGTTTTAGTTACCCATGGTCAACCTGAGTCTCAAAGTATTAAATGGAAACTTTCAGAAATAAACAACTTAAGTTCTAAACTGCACACTGTCCTGAACAGTGTGATGAAGTCTCTGGCTGTTTGGTTCCATCTCATGTGGGACATGAATCATCCCTTTGTGCAGCATATCCACGTGATATGCACTTCCCACTCATTGGCCACTTAGTAGCTATGGGTTATCAGACCAACTGTTGCCTAATCTCAGTGCTTATGTTTAAGTAATCCTTATTTTACTGCCCCCAAAGTACAAGGTAGCGATGCTGATAACTCAGGTATACCAAAAAAGAAGCCATAAAGTGCTTCCTTAAGTGAAAAGGCAAGTACAGTTCAATAAGATATTTTGAGTGAGGCCACATTCACTTAAGTTTTTTACAGTATATTGTTAAAATTGCTCTATATTATTCATTGTTGTTAATCTTTTACTGCAATACACACACACACACACAAAGCTACAGAAAAAGTATATAGTATATATAGCTTTGGTACTATCAATGGTTTCAAGCATCCGCTGGGGTTCTTGGAACATTCCCCCACAGATAAGAGGGACTACTTTATAACCATTATATCTTTATCAGACTTTAGTAGTAATTATGGATTAACATTTGTCTCCTTTCTAGTATGAAACTTTTGAGGGCAGAGAACATAACATATTTTACTTCAAATATCCCAGCTACAAAACAGAGAGCCTGTGGCGGGTATATTCCTTCTCTCCTCCTAGCACTGTTAGAAAGTTCCTAAATATCTCAAAATTCCTACCTAGGGCTTGACTCCTTGATGTCACTCTACATAATGAAAAAATAATCACTAGTTATTCTTCTCAGACCAGAGTCAAAGGAATAGTAGTGAAAGGATCTCTCTGAAGGTCGTATTCTTACCAGCCTCTCCCCTTGCAATAGAGAGATTGGCTCCTTCCAAGGCACGTAGCTAAGAACAGGAGTCTGAGAGCAATAGGAAGGCATTCACAACAGAGCTGAGCAGGCCAGACATGTACTTGAAATGTATTTCCTAGTTCCTGACCTTAGGAATGTCATAGGACTTTTGTACTTGTGTTTACTTGTTTTTAAGAGACTTGAGAGTCAAATTCTTAGGAGACAGCAGGCACAAAATACTTAAAAAACATTGATTCAGTCACTGCTGTCATCATCCTGGTCTTTCTGTATATGACTTAAAGAGAAAGAGACACAGACAAACTGACAGAGAGAGAGAGAGGGAGGGAGGCTGACATTCACTGGTAATGTGATTTTACTGTCATTTCCCAAATGACCAAGCTAATTGTTAAAATGTTCCTCTTTTTATAACAAGAGCCCTTTCCAATACATCTGAAGTTCCTACTTCAGGCAGGAGAAGAGGATGAAGACGTGGTGCAGGGACTCTAACCATCATCCTATCACTTTCACTCAGTCACTGAAAGCTCCTCACACCCTCAAATTATATGCATGGTTCGGGTTTGTAAATCACCATGGCAATAACTCATGGAGTTCAATAGAAAAAAAACTAACAGTGAAAATGAACATTAAGGAAGTAAGTGTTTGTGCACTAGTTTCAATTAAACTGCTCAAAATAAATAAATACACTGCGCTTTCTTGAATCTGTGGGTACTGGTCTTCTCTGCCTGAAGAGAATAAGGACAGAATAAGTAATAGTAAGGAGACTAGATTTACTGATTCAGATACAGTTTAAAAATAAGAAAGATGGTCTGAAGACTAACAAGGGAAATAAGAGCCAGTGACAGAGCAATACTGTGTACCTTCAATAACAACAAGCTAAATAAAAACAAATATATATTTTTTAATTTTTTAAAAGAAAATAACATCTCCCAACAGGTTAGAGTTAAATATGAAACTAGTGACTAAAATGGAGAGAAACATGCATAGGAAATGGTTAACAATGTTTTGTAAGTACAACCATGACAGTATTTAAAAAATTTGCCTTTCAATATTTTGGCAATAGCTTAATAAAGAACCAACAGGAGTTTTCACACAGTACCTTAAAAGCCTGTCTGATCCTTGGGGTTTCTGCAGCCAATGAAAGTTTGTCATGATGATGTAATGCTCCTGAGTTGTGTTTCAGCACCGACTATGTGGTCACCGGATATCATGCCTGAGATATAGGTAAGTTTCTGGATCAAATCTTTCTTTCCAGCCTGTTCCCCTGCTTAAACTAATGTCAGCAGAGCTCATTTGTTTCTCGTCTATTTTACTATCTCTGCACAATTTTTTTAATGTGGGCTAGGGTTATTATAGAATTGTAAAGACAGCTGGTAAACAAAATGATGAAATCTTAGAGTCAATTTTCCTCTATTATTAGTATAAAGGCTTTTACTTCTCAATCATTTATCATCACCTCAGAGGGAAAGAGCAGCAAACAGGGTTATGTTATATTTGTTAAGGGAGCTCTAGTCATTTAGCAAACAAGTTTTACTGGAATAGATATTTTCAGGGAGATGAAAAGATTTCTTTTTAAGGATTCACACTGACTTTAACTTATTAAGTCAGTCCCACTGAACTGTAAGCAGGAAATAAAGTTTGTGTTTATTATAAGCA
>VMDR010021174.1:0-17015 GCA_007922815.1 Macrotus californicus | reverse complement strand
ACTTTTTTTTTTTAAAGAATACAAATCAAAAAACATTGAACCCAATAAGGCAAAGGTCAGAATCTTGGCAGTTCAGGGACCCACCTCCAGTCTGACATTTGTCTGCTAATAAATTTAACTTAGTGATTTATCATTCACAAATGTCTTTCTCTCTTTTACACAAAAACATTTCGAGAGCCTTTGTGCCTTTTGATCTCAGCGAGGGATCTGACCATATCTAAGCACAGCATTCCTACCACCATTTTCTAATAGATCCATCAGAACCACGCAAAAAGGGGAAGACTGGGCTTGGACAGGTTGTGTTTATAGAAAAGGGCGACAATTCCAGGAAAACAGCATAGGCACCCTCTGTTCTCACATTTTACTTGTTCATTAATATATGACATACTATTTCCAGAAATGGGGTAATAAAGTAACATTTCTAGGTTCCATATTCTTCATAATGAAAATTGGGACAAAGTCTTTGTGAATGATGATGGAACATAGGAGCTACACCATAGTTCACTGCCAATGAGTTTATCCAGCAATGTTTTTCTGGTCTCATCTACATCCCAGGAAGTTCCTTTAGGGCAGGAAATCAACTTACATCATATTATGAGGCATTACTCCAGCTTGGGGTGTAATTCCTTCTCAATCTCATTTTTTTTACCCCTCACCTTTTAGTGCTTTTAAACAACCTTGATAGAAAAGATAGAAGTCAATTAGGAGTAGTTCTGTCTTCCCTTATCATCTTTACCACGTATAACAGTATGTTGAATGCCTTAGGAATTTCAATGGTGCTTGCTGTTATGGTTTCTTCTTCATTCCTGTCCTCCCTTTGGATCAGCAAGGATACTGTCAACCAGAATAAAATTAGTATTAACAGCATGAGGGGACAACTGTGGGCCAGAACCCTCTGAGGTTTGTGGGCTGACCATCACCAGTGCTGAGCACACACATAGAACTCTATAGCTGTAACTCACTCTTGACCACACTGAAGGCCTCTTCTGGTCCATGCTATCAATCACCTCCCACTTTTTACTATGGACAAACATTCCTGTTCTGCTGGGGTGAGCGGGTACTCTAGACCGACATTCATTTATGCAATATAAATCTGATTGTCTAATGTCTATCAACACACTGGTTTCATCTTGTTTCCATTTTCTTCAGAAAGGGACAGGGACTACCAAAGGTCATTTCTCAGTTTCTTCAGAATGGGAAAGGGGTTTCCAAAGCTATAAGATCATGCTTCTATTTGGGACCCTGTTCTCCCTTCTCAGAGAGGATCTCTGGAAAGATACCTTCACCTTGCCTGGTGCACCATTTCTCTGAATGTCACCATGAGCCTGACTAAAGAAGACAAAAGAGTCTGGCTTGGACAAGAATGTCTCCTGAGCCATTTAACTTTTCAGCTGTAAAGTGTTTCTGGAGCCCAGTGCAGAGATGGATAGCACACACATTTAGCTTTAACCTGCAAGCTGTTGGGGGCAGAGAGCACAGGAAATTCAATTCCAAACTTTAGTTGCTCCTAATCAGACTTGACGTGTGTACCTGGACAATGAAATTTGTGACCTCAGCAGAATAAATGTAACCCTAAGCCCAATTAACATGTATAAACAGTTGTGCTCCAAGCACCGGGTCTCAAGTTCAGCCCTCCAAACATGGGGTGGGATAGAGTGTCGGCTCTGGAGCTCGGTAGATCCGGGTTTGATTTTCATCTCTCTCCTTCCCTAGTAGTTTCCTCTGGACATGTTACTTCCCCTTGCTAAACTTCACTTTCTTTACCTTAAAAATGAGGATAAAAGTAGTGCCCGTCTCACAACCTTGTTGTGTGTTTTAAATGAAAGCATGGCATGCAGTATGCTTAACATAAGGCCTGGTATGTAGTTTTTAATAACAAAATAATAATATAATAATTTTATGACTCATAATAAATGTTATATAATAACACATTTTATCTATATGCCTAGTTTTTCATAATAAGAATATTACGAATATACACTTTTATCACTGTCATCATTATCAAGAACCAAGAGACAAAATACATCATTACACATCTGACTTTTTCAAGGACCTAAAAGCAAATCACAGACATGAAGTTTTTCTGAGTCTTAGGGTGATATATTTCTCATTGTGTCTGTTCTCAGGACAAAGGAACATAGTCCACGTCATAGCTTGTTTGTATGATAACGTGAAATTTATTTTCCTTGTCACCCATATATGCCCCTCCACTAGATTATGAGCTGCTGTAGGCCAGAACGTGCCTAATACACAGTTATGCATGAAGTATGAATGAAAAGACACGAACCAGTTGGAGCTCATTTTCAGAAATCAGAGTGGGTTATTGACATTTTGCAACGGAGCTCAGAGACTTTCTAGGGGAAGAGACCCTGTGAAGGATGACTCAAATTCTTTTCAGACTTAGAGCTAACACCAGACTTCAATGTAAAACTTGTATTTCTCAGTTCTCTGCCTCAACATTGAAAAAATCAAAGCAAGCAAGCAAACAAACAAGCACATGAATAACAAAACAGAAAAGCACATTTCTTTGAAAGAGAAGTAGGTAGAAAGTCATTTATTCTAATAGAAGAATGAGCTGTATTTTCTTCCCAAATGTAGGGACCTGTGTGCATTAGGAGTTAAACACATTACAAATCTTCCAGTTCAGTTTGAATTGAATGTAAAATTGATAGCCACTTGTGAACAGTCGGTAACAGAAATAGTAATTAATGATAGAAATAATGACTAATGAAAATGTAACTAGTGTTAACATAATTTCTTAAATATTTTTCATGCTAAACACTGTGCAAAACACTTTCTTTTTTTTACTTGTTAATTTTTATTTATTTATTTTTTATTTTTCCAGAATTAAAATTTTCTCTTTAATAAAGAACATTTTTTAATTTTTTTCACATTTTTTTATTATTGTTCAAGTACAGTTGCCTCCACTTTCCCCCAACCACACCCCACCCCAGCCATCCCCACTTCCCACCCTTGACTCTATCCCCCTTTGGTTTTTCCATGGGTCCTTTATACATGCTCCTGAAAACCCTCTCTTCTTTTCCCTCATTATTTCCTTCCACCTCCCCTCTGGTTACTGTCAGTTTGTTCTTAATTTCACTGTCTGGTTATGTTTTGCTTTCTGGTTTGTTTTGTTGATTAGGTTCCACTCATAGGTGAGATAATATAGTAATTGTCTTTCACCACCTGGTTTATTTCACTTAGCACAATGCTCTCTAGTTCCATCCATGCTGTCGCAAAGGGTAGGAGCTCCTTCTTTCTCTCTGCTGCGTAGAATTCCATTGTGTAAATGTACCACAGTTTTTTGATCCATTCATTTACTGATGGGCACTTAGGCTGTTTCCAGCACTTGGCTATTGGGGATTGTGCTGCTATGAACATTGGGGTGCATAGGTTCTTTTGAATTGATATTTCAGGATCCTTAGGGTAAAATTCCAGCAAAAACACTTTCATTCTTTATCATATTTAAGCTTTATAAGAAACCTAATATACAGGTAATTATTATCTTAGTATCTTCTTTTACATGTGTGAAAACCGCTTCAGAGATTAAGAAAATATCCCAAGTCATTTTAATTTTTAGGACAATATTTATTGAGTACCAGTGCTGCCCTAGGAATTAGGCACACAGCAGTGAATGTAGCAGTCTGAAATCTCTGTGCTGTGGAGCTCACATTTTAGTGGGAGAGGCGAATGATAAACAAAGTAAATAAAACTAACAGGGCGATAGTAAGAAATGTGAAGGAGAAAAATAATGCAGGTATGAGGATTAGAAAGTGCCAGAGGCAGATAGTAATTTTAGGTGAGTGGTCAGGGAAGGCCCAGCTAAGAAGGTGACATCTGAATAGAGACCTAAAGCAACTGAGGGAACCAACAGTGCAAACTTTGGGAGAAAGACCATTCAGAAAGTGGATAAAACAAATGCAAAGTTCCTAAACTGGGAGTATGTCAGGCATGTTTGAAGAACATCTGGGGCTGTGTGATGGAAATAAGGAACTCAGGAGGCCAGATAGATATTGAAGGAAGATCAGAGAGTAAGATAGGGACTTTTTTAAGTAGAGGGATGAGATGATCTGGTTTACTTTTTAAAAATATTTTTAAAAATTTTGGACTAATTTTAAATTTAGAGAAAAGTTGTAAAGGGAGTACACAGTGTTCCCATATACCATTTACCTAATTTTCCCTAATGTTCACGTCTTACATAACAATTATACTTCCATCAAGACTAAGACACTAACATTGATACATTGCTATTGCCTGAACTACAGGCTTCAATCAGATTTTGTCATTGTTCCACTAATGTTATTTTTCTGTCCCAGGATCCATTCCAGGCTACCATGTTGCATTCAGTCATTATGTCTCTTTGGTCTTCCCTAATCTGTGACAGCTTCGAAGTCTTGTGTTATTTCTCCTGACCTTGAGAAGTACTGGTCATGTATTTTGTAGACTCTCTCAGTTTGGGATTGTTCAATGTTTTTTCATGTTTTTTTTCTGAGCTCATGTTTTGGGGAAGAAGTGAAGGACCTTTTCTCATCACAACATATCAGAGGACAGGTGACATTCTCTTGACTTACCACTGGTGATACGAGACTTGATCCCTTGGTTAAGATGGTGTGTGCTTAGTTTCATCACTGTAAAGTTATGATTTATCCCTTTCACTACTTCAGTATTTTGCTCATTGGAAGTGAGTCACTCAGTCCAGTCTACACTCAAAGCGGGGAAGGTGAGTTAATTTACAGCCTCCTGATCTCCTTTGTAACAGGTTGTTCTGGCAGTGGTGCTGAGAAAAGCCTGGGAGGGACATCAATTAAGAAACTATTGTGCAAATCTAACAAGAGATGCTGGTGCCTTGGATTAGGGTAGCCACAGTAGAGGTGGTAGGATGTAGTTGGATTATGGATATATTTTGAATATGTAGCCTAATAGGATTGATTGACAGATTGGTTATGAGATGTAAAAGCAGGAGTCAAGGATGACTTCAGTCACATGGCAATGTGGAGATACAATTTGCTGAGATGAGGAAGAGTGCGAGGTGAGAAGGTCACATTGCTGGCAAGTGTGGGGGTAGTGAGGGAATAAACTGGTTCTGTCTGACACCGAAGCCCAGAGTTACCTTCTGTGCTCTCAGTTTCTGTGGTTCACCTTCATTATCTAGGACATATCTGCTGGTAGAAATTACAATAAAAGTTTGAAGTATTCTTGTGAGTTTTCCAAGTGTTCAGCAGAGGTGTGTTTGCTCTTGCTCAGCAGTTACATCGTAGCCTGCCAATAGCAATGCGTAGAATGGGAAGCACTCAGGGATAGTCATCTCTTATTGTGGTTACTATGGACTGTTATTGGCTTCCTTTATTATCTCACTGGAAATGTTGGCTTCTTTCTACTGATTAAACACAACTTTTGTATTATCATGGACAAAATTATCTAAGAACACAGACCCTAAAGCAGTCCAAATCGGTCAAGGTTAAGGAATGCTCTGATATTCAACACTAAAAAATGTTGTTTTAGAGACGTTTGGCCATGTTGGAAGAGCTGATTGAATAGTCTAAAGGGAAAACAATGCAAATAGAGAGGTTCGTTCCTACGTCTCGCAATCCCTCTAATTTTTACACCTTTTTTGGCCAATTATGGTGGAAGCTCTGCAGGTGGATATGAGGCCAGAGTTGATGGGCACTCCTCCAGGTTATAGAAACATGTATTTGAGGTCTTGTTTTCAGCTAACCATGGACATGTGCTGGTGTTTATCTACCCGCTAAAACGTTTTCTCATTATATTTAGAACAACACCCAAACTCCTTATTATGTCCAAGCTCTATCAGATCTACCCTCTGCCTACCTCTCCATCCTCATGGCTCACAGCGTTCCAGCCAGAGAAGCTTACTTTCTGCCCTCACACTCTGAATTTTTCTTACCTCAACCCACATGCCCTTTGCACTTGTGGTGTTTGCCGCAAGTCCTCTTTCCCTGGCTTTTAACTCATTGATTTATATTTTTATATCTCAGTTAAAAACTTCCCTTTCAAGAAATGCTGTTTTTTGCTACCAGATCTAAAACTGGAACACTCTGTTTATTCCCTCTCTACACAGACGTTCCCCCTCACCAGTTACTTCCTAGCATAGATCCTTTAGTTCTAGCACTTTGAGTAATCGGAAGTTCTTATTGCTTGTTTCCTTGATTATTTTCTGACTTCCTCTGCTATAACACAGCCTCTATCATGGCAAGGATCTTTGCTTTTTCACTGCTTTCTCCTCAATAGTGAGTGATTAACAAATATTTTTTTAAGTGAATGAGTTAAGTGTCCTAAGGTTTTTCTGAAAAGAGATTGTGAACAACTCACTCCACCCCTTTCAGTGGAAACATGTGGGAAAATATGTCCTTGGGTAAATAAACTACAGGAGGACCAGAATTCAAAATACATGTTTTGAATGGTGCAAGAATGAGGAGTTATAGGGGAGAGCAGCAGAACACGGATGAGGGGAAGCCAGTGGGATATGGTCAGAAGCAGGCCTTTGAGGAGATCTAGCAAATTTCTCCAAACACTCAGCACCCAAGTGATAGGACACCTCCATTCCTGAGAGATGCATTTCAGTGGACTGGCTCTCTGCCACCCTCACATCAGGCACCCAAAGAACCCCTAGTTGTTTTACTCTGTAATTCCAACAGGGCTTGTCCAGAAATTGAGAAGAGGAGACAGGAGGGCATTTTGGAAGCTAATAAATTTTAAAAGGTCATTTGTTCATTTCCATTCCAGTCTCCTGGGATCAATGACAGAATTCTCTAATGGGTACTTGATTTTTAAAGATGGAAAATGAATAGGAATCTGGACATCTCAAATTAGGTTACCGAAGAATCTGATGTCTGAAAGAGTGGAAAAATATGTAAAAATATTTGTGTCTTCTGGGAAAGTGTGTTTGCCTTATAAAATAAGAAAATTGAACCAGTATAATTTGTCCATTTACAGGCTACAGCAGTTGATAATAAAGGCTCTGGATCCTGTCTTTTCTTCAGTCCTGAGCCTTTGGATCTGCATGAAATCAGATGAATGTGGGCCATCGAGTTGGTGTTCAGGTATAATTCTTATATACAGCATCTGGATCCAAAATCTATTTAGCCTTGGCAGGAGACAAAACTACGTCCAATTCAGAGGCAGAAGTGGGCATCGAAGGGGCTCTCTGTGAGCCAGGCTCTACCTCCAGCTGGAACGAGCAGGGAGCCCCTGGGCCCAATTCAATTTTTCTAAAAAGCTAAGAAGTTATAAAATTTGAGGGTAAACAAGCCAAAATATAAGATGATCTTAGCAAAAACACTCATACCAAGAAGCAGAAGCAAGTAAAAGGGAACCTTATGCTACATCCATAAAGCACAGACTACCCCAGGTTTATTTTACTTCCATTGCCTTTTTTTTTCATTTTTTCCCTTTCTTTTCAAAAATCTGTTTTACATTCAATCTGTCCTTGAGGAAAGACTTTTTAAAAAATTTATTTTGTAATGTGGCACCTCTGGTCCCTTTCCCCACTGCACTGCTGACACAGGGCAAACAGCAACGCAGAGGGTTCTTGCCCGTCCTCTCCGCCTTCCTTGGAACACAAGGTGCCCTCACTTTCCTGTGTTACATATTTTGCTCTCTTTCCAATCCCAAAAGAAATTTTTAATGCATCTCATGCTAAGGTGCAAATGACTGCCAGAAACATAATTACACGTAAAGAGCAAGGTGGCAAGAAGGGGGAAGGGGAGGGTACTTTTGGAGAGCTGTATTGGGCAGGGTAACTGTTTTCATCACACTTGGGACAGTGGGGCCTATGGAATCTGGGATGATGGAGTTGGGAGTTAATGAAAAAGAATGTAGCATTTAGTTGTAGTCCTTACGTGCACCAGCCCAGCACATTCTGTTTCCTAAAGATATCCTCCTGCTTCCTTCTTCATAGTGTTTTCTTCAAGCATGTCTGGGACTTGTCCTGAAGGATGCTGAAAGAGCTGTCAAGCCAACAGGGATGGGGCTCCCTTGACTCTGAGAAATTCTGCCTCCCCTCCCTGGGGCCAACGCAACCCCCCAGGTCTGCTGCAGACAGGGAGTGGGCTAGCTTCGGACAGGGTCAAGGGTTGGAACGCATGGAGAAAAACAAATCTAATCTTCAACCATGTTGTTCTTTCTTTAATCTGCTACATCTACCAGGAAAATTAGATCTGGCAGCTCAAGTACCTGAGACTGGTACAACGTGTACTTTCTGCCTTTTCACAAATTACACTCTTGGAGATGCAGGCAGAGGAATAGAAAAAGGAGAAGGGGAAAAAATAGGAGAGGACAAAGTTAAGAAGGAGTGGTCTGGAACAAGGGACCAGAATCTCAGTTTTCATCCCTTGCACCCATCCCCCTCTCGCCACGTGTCTGACAAGAAACTACATAGTTTAGACACATTAACAATATGGTATCAACAACTGAACGGGGCTTGGAGTCTCCTTTAGAGGAAACCCGAATGGCTGCAGCTGCCTCCTTGCTGCTGAAAAGATGGAATTTACACAGAAAGAGAGGTGGCTGTGCATGAGTTATTGGGGGCCCTTCTCCTGGCAGGGGTTACACGATGTTAGAGTTTGTTAACATGCACAAATTTTCAAATGAGGTGTACTTGGAGGGGATACTTTTAATTCTCAGTTTGCTGCCTCTGTGTGGTTAGAAGACAGGGACCACAATATGGTATGCTGATTCCTGTCACAAAGCATGCCCCAGAACTTGGCTTCTGCTCTTGGGCATGGACAAGTAACTAGCCGGAGTGAGAGAAACTGAGGTCCGGACTTCTCAGCTGGCCCTGTGTGGGTCTGGGACCCTGCCTGAGTTTGACCCATAGTCCTTGCTCTCTCCCAGAGATGGCACCATTCTTCCCCGAGGGAGGGAGACCTATTCTAACCTGGCTTGGCCTTTTGAAGAAGTGTCCCTGTCACCCCTAGAAAAACAGAATCAATAGGAGAGATACAAGGTCTGGCTCAAACAGCGCCCCTTTTTATTACAAAAGCTTTTATTACAAAATCATAAGCATGTGAGTCTGTAACATAACAATATCACACTCAAGCACACCATATGGCATTTTAGGTGAAATGTTAAAATTAAAATTGTGAATTATCATACCCATATTATTACCCTACCAACCATACTCAAGCAGGCATTACTTGTGCTAGTTTCTATCTATATATCTATATATCTATATCTGTATCATCTAGGTCTATATCTATAGACACACACTATACACACACAATAGGTACAGGCATACACATATATATATACACACAATTTTATATGTATATAGACACATATGTGTATATACATATATAATCATATATAGATAATATAAGATTATATATAGTATATGTGTACATACTTTATATATAATAAAGGATTATAATAAAGGGGATTTATTCTGAGGAATTTATTTATGCAATTGTGGAGGCTGAGAAGCCCCTGCCGTCCACGAGCTAGAGACCCAGGAAGGCCAGTGTTGTAATTTCAATCCAAGTTCGAAGTCCTGAGAACCAGGAGAGTCAATGGTGTTAATCCCAGTTCAAGGCAGGAGAAGATGGATTTCCCTGTTTGAGCATGCAAGTAGGAATAAAAGGTGTGAACCCCTCCTCCTGTGTTTGTTCTAACTCAGGCCGTCAGCAGGATTGGATAACGCCCACACACACTGAGGAAGGTGACCTGCTTTACTGAGTCCACCAATTCAAATGCTAATTCTCCCCAGAAACACCCTCACAGAAACACCCAGAAAGCATGCTTCATCTGGCAGCTGTGGCACACGACACAACCATCACTGACGCACGCTGACGCACGACATCAACCATCACTGTGACCAAGTTGCAGTGGCAGGTACCCCTGCCTGCATTTCGGCCCTGGCTTTCTCCCCTAAGGACAGAGATCCTGAGGCAGCGCTGGTACCAGGGTGAGGCGAGCGAGGCATTTACAAGGAGCTGCCAAGAAATTCAGTCATCAAGACAAGTAATACTTTAATGCAATACTCTTAAAAATCAAAATTAATGCAAAAAACCCACAGTGAACGAAGTATGAAAATTTTCAACAAAGACAGGCTCAGTGCCACTGCTTTTTCTTCTGTCTTCTGTGTCAGTATAACTCAGTTCAGTGCTGACCTTGACACACCGTTGAGGGCAGAGACCTTCCTCCACCGCCACGTCTCTTCCTTATCAAGGAAGAAAAGGACATCATCATGTCGAAGCTGGGCCAAGGCTGGAGGCGACAGCTTAGGGCCCAAAAGATCAGTTGTGTTAACTACGCCTATTGCCGAGACAGCCTTATACCTCACTTAACTGAGTATTCTATACTCTACCTCACACCCACAAAGTTCCTGGCTGTGTGTAAAAGGAACTAGCCAGTCAGGAATGTCCTGATTCTATTGGGGCAAACAAAGTAAGGTCATCATTTGAGGAACTTTCTCAGCTGTCTTAGGTGGAAGGGCCACCTCCTTTGGTAGGACTTGCAGGTGGCCATGAACAAGATCTGCTGTATCCTGAAAGTCTTCATTGTTCAGATCATACCCTGGGACAAGAGTCTGGGTGTCTGAGGAAGACACTTCACTGAGCCTGGTGGATACTTTCTTCTCACTAAACTTCAGGTCAGACTCTTCTCATTAATGTCCAATTGCACTTCTCTCAGCCACACTTCCTTCTGGTACGGGATCTGAAACCTCTCAAGATAAAGCATAAATAATTACTAGTCAGCAAGCACCCCTGGGTGACAGCATTAGCCTAAGGCTTTGGTCTTTGCTAAAAGTAATAGTGAAATGACAGGTATCAAGTAAAGCATACAGAAGGCAAAACTGGTTATTCTTTCTGCTGGTATGAAAACTAGCCATGCTATTCTGATGATGATGATGATGATGATGATGATGATGATGATGAGACAGGCTACAGTGTCATCTGGGTATTTGTTGCTTTCCTTAATGCTTTAAATCGAGAAATATTTGGCAGGGACTCTGTGCTAGTTTTTCCTCAAGTGTGGTTGGTAGCAATAAGGAAGTAAAAGTGCTTTTCAAATGATGAATTACTTCACAGATTCATCTCAGCCCTTGAAATAACTCCCTGAGGAAGGAAACATCATTCCTATTGTATGGATTGTATGGAGAAAACTGAGGTTCAGAAAGAATAACTTATTTGCTCAAAGTCATACAGTTAATATCCAAGTGTAGCACTGTGAGTCAAACCGAGATTGGCCAGCTCCACGTGCCTGGCTCTTTTAAAAAGTCAGGCTTCTTCAAAATCACTCTAATATATTCAGAGTTCACTTCCCCCCTCCAGGCCCCAGATCAACCTGGAAAGCTATTAGTCGGGACTGCTTTTCTAAATTGTGGCCCATTGAGACAGGGATGGTTAAAGAACACCCCGCCTCAAATGGGGCTTGCTCATAGGAACTGTCAGCTCTATTCAGCATACTGGAACTATTTGCATAGATTTCTTTGCCCTGGCAGTACTGGAGAGGGATTTCTGTAGGGAAGCTGCCATGTCAACTTCAGGCTCAGGAGGAAAACTCTGATGAGAATCTGCCCTTGAGGGACTTTTCTATATTCGAGTCCCAAGCCTGGTGAGGCTGACTCCTGGGATCCTTATAAATTCCCACATACTACAATGCATTCTTGCCTGGACAGCAGCAAATGCATTGTGTATGCTCAGCAAAAGGTAGAGCTAAAAAAGAAAAAGTCATATAGACTCTGCTTAGTGTATAAATGAGCTCACATTTTGGGAGTCAGGGCTTGCCCTGCAGCAGCAATCTAACTGTGCATTAACAATTTGGGTCGTCCAGGGACTCCGTGCCAGTAATTGATCATCCGACTTGGAGCTGGCCAAGTATGCGTTCTTGGAGTCATTATTTTCTAAGTTTAGTTTTCCTATGATCTAAAGGGAACATATCACTTGTATGTCCCCTTTGAAGAGATCATATGCTAAACACAGAGTCAGGCAGCAAAGGATTCTTCGTTCTCACGCGCTTCTGATACTTGTCAGAATAGTAAAGCTGGGGCCAAATGACGAGTTTCTGAAAAGTAAACAGGAGAATTTAAGGGGAAAATGTCTAAGAAACAGAGGGGAAGATTTCTTAGAAATAACCTAGCTGGTGGTTGTGGTGGTGTATGTGCATGTGTGTGTGTGTGTGTGTGTGTGTGTGTGGCAGGGGAAGACGATGGAAATAATCTCACTCTTGCTTCACTGAGGATGTCTGTTCCCAAATGAAAGAGAAACAAGTGGCCGACCAGCACCATACACCTTCTGAGGCAGTACTTTGGAGAGAGGAGGAAAAGGAGGATCAGAGGAAACTAACACCAAGACAATGAAAGTTTGCATCTCCTGCTCTACAGTAGGTGGAGACACTGTACCTTTAACAAGCTTCTTGAATAATTTCTTCATTTTTTATTATCATATGCATTTCCCCCTCATAACATAGTTCTTTGGGAGTTACAAATTTTTCCATCATTCTCAGCACGTATACGGGGTTAGTTATTGAATGAATTGTTTTTCTTTTTTAATATATCAAAAGAAAACTGATTATAAAAGGCAGAAGGATATTCTTAGAGCTGCATCTTAGAATAATTAATAACAACAGCAAATTGCTTCCATCACATTTTTCGTATGTATTAGTTGTGCTGAGTTTTTCTCCTTAAATTCTAATGACATATGAGAAACTTGGCGTGCTTTCTCTTTTCTTTATTTAAAGAAATGAAGAAATCCTTCTGTTTTTATTATCGAAAAGAAAAAAATAGTCTACTCCTAACTGATGACGTGAACCCTTATGTTCTGAGTGTGTGCCTGTGGGCAGACATCCCCTGCACCTCCCGCCATCCCCCACCTAAGAGTACTCACCTTGGCCTAATTCTAGAACTTTCTTCCATTTCTAAATCTTTTACTTATGGATATCCCATTTCTCTCTCTTTCCTATTCTTACCTGTCTTTCCGATGTGTCTAGACCTTTAGACTTGATTGTACACATTTTCTTCTGGGAAAGAAGTGCGCTCTCTGACTGAGCTTTAAAATCTCCATCTGCCTTCCAGGTGTCTGAATAAAGCAGCCCAGCCAGGTTAACTTAGTTGGGGATATTTCAGTCCCCATCACCTTGTGAGCTTTGTTCCTTCAGGACTTGGAAAAGTCTGGAGAGTAATAAAGAAAAATAAATTGACATTAACAATGCATACTCTTTGTTAAACACTTGGTTCCAACATTTGTTGTTGCTTTCAACTTTTGTCCTTAAAAGCTCAATAAATTTATTAACAAACAAAAATTAAAATGTTAATATGTCTGCCCAAGGAAATATCATCTCTATTAGTTTTAATAGAAGGATGAAAGGAACTTCTTACATTTACTAATGATCTTTCACTGTTTCTCATCTTGGGATCTTCGTTATTGCTTATTTTTTAAATTCAGACAGAAAGATGTTGCATATGTAAAATATAGTTTAACTCTCAAGAATTTTCCTGGAAACCTGAATCCTATAAAAGATTCCTTCCATTTAATAAACTTCACCAGATTTTAGCCTCTGATTAGGACCTAAATGAATCTCCTCTCTCTCTCTCTCCCTCTCTCCCTCCCTCCCTCTCTTGATTTCTCTCTTTTTTCTATCCCCCAACCTCCTTATCAAATTATTTCTCTGATTCATTTTTTACTCTACTCTTTTTCATTGGATAACAGGTGGATTTAACCCATATGCCTGAGAGAATTCCAGAGTCCTATCCCATCACATAAATGAGTCACAATGATTTTATGACTCTCTTTCCCCAGTCCCATCAACAGGACTGTCAGCTCTTTTCCGGTTCCCCATCGGGACCAAACACCTACAGATGTCAGCAGAAGGAATTTAGATGTAGACCATCCTGATTTATTCTCCTCTGTACTCTTGCTCCTTTTGATGCCGTAACTGTCACACTTACCAGTCACCTCCGCAGTTGTTAAAACTTCTACCATTATCTCTGATAAGACAGCAGGCATCTAGACTGAACACAGGAACAATGCAATTAACATCTATCTAAGTGTCGTCAATTTCTTCCACATCCAGAGTTGCTGATAAGGTTATTTGGGATTGCTAAATTTGAAAGATGTGAAGTAATAGCTTTAAATATGGTTTCTTTAAGATTGAAATAAAAATGTGGCATGGTAATTCACAAAAGAGCTTTTTAAGCAAATATAATGAGTGGTGAGCTGAAGCTGGCCCATACCAGCCAGTGAGCTGATTGCTACATTTTTAAGACTTTTGAGAGCAAGTTGTAAAATACAGACATTATTGAAGTTAAATTATAAAAACCTAACTTGAAATAAATTATGTGGAAAACAATGGTAATGAAAACTCACACTCGTTACTTTCTAATTATTTTACTACATTTTATGGTAATCTACGTTTTCCAGGTTGTTATGTTTAATGGAAATGCTACAGAACTTTGTTCTATGGCTCATCTCTTTCCAGTTCTGCCTTCAGTAAGGCCACATGGTAACTGGAAATTGGCTGTTGGAAGTCTATTTATACCATAGAATTTGGCAAATATTAATAAATCAGGGCTTTTTCTTCATAAAGCTGATTGTTAAACATTTACCAGCACACTACTGTGCATAGTTATTTCTATTCTGTAGATGAGAAAGTATCGACTCAGAAGGTGGAAGAGTCTTAGAAGAGGTTCAAGGTTCTGCCATCACTGGCTGCAGGACCCTAAAGCAGGACAGGCATTTGGGCTGCTTGTTAGCTGTCAGGCGTTAGTGGAAAACAGAAATCGCTTCAGTTACTCTCCAATCTCTCCCTCCTCACCTCTCAAAACGTCATCTCTACTTCCTATCACCTTCCCTCTACTTCATTCCCCAGCCAATGAGTGGATTTCTACATCTTCTCCTCCCAAATTTCACACTCCACCAAAGTACCTCAATGTCTCAAGCTACCTCACACCTAGAATTTCACAAATGAACTTCCACTCAAGTGTGACTCAGATAGGGAGCCTCAGGACATGAGAAATTCCAGTACATGAAAGCTTGTGTGGGTACAGAAAGGGCCTGGTGAAGAAGGGAAAACATTAGAGCAAAGCAGAAAATGTGTTTGTTAAGCCTGGGTATCTGCGAGTCCATGTGTTGAAGGCATGTTTATAATGCAAACTTTTCCTCTTTATTCTTTAGAGTGGATCTTGGCTTTGATATTTTATTTAGTAACAGTAACCTCTGAAGGCATCTTTCAAAAAGACATTTAAGAGGCCTGCTGAGGATCTTATGGAACATTCTCAAATAAATATCATTATTATCATTACTCTTCACAATTATGGTCAAAAGCACTATTATCATCCTTTCCATTTGAGGAGTTCCTTATATTTTAAAAATGATTTTATGTAATCTGGCATTTGAAGTAGTCATTTTAATTTTAATTTTTTATTCTTTAAAATGTAAGTATAGTTGGCATACATAGTATATTGGATTCAGGTAAATGTTGTTTTGTCACTGCATACACATGGCATGGGGATAATTTATCCAGGATTGAGCAGATAACTAGGTCAGTGTGAAACTTGGGATTGGTTTTAAGTGTAAACTCTGACAACAGGATTTAGTGAATAGTCACTCCTTGCATCAAACACTGCAAGATGCTTTTTATAAACACTCTCTAATTTGGTCTCGCAAGATAAGTATCATTGCTCATATTTTTAGATGAGGAAACTGGGCCATAAAATAATTAGATGATTTGTCCAAAATCCTGTAGTGACTTAATGTTAGGGTCATGGATAAAGCCCACCTCTGCCTGGCCTTGGAATAGATGCTCTGAACTACATATTTCACATTCGTAGGTCCACACCTAAATGACACGTTCTGTTCACAAGTTACCTCTACTAGTGAGAAAACACACAAAAACATAGTCTGCCATAAAGAATGCTTAGAATGTACCTGTCATTCAAGTACAGTCCTCTTAGACATTTGTTCCTTAGTGGGGGATTTGGGACCTTACCACGCCAAGCGAAAGTATTAGGGTAAACATCAAATGATCCTAGTTCTTTTCTGTCAAGCTCTGACGTTTGGTCACCCATAGTTCTGGGTCATGGGAAATTGACCTAAAAACATAAAGACTCAGAACTTCATTCATTTGGGTGAAGTTTCAAATGCAAACACCAATCTACCTCTGCATGACAGTATTTCCTTTAGAACTCTATGGATCCTTGTGTCCCAAGAGAACTCTTCAGGCAAGTTTTTATGAAAATACAAACCAAATACTTTGAGTGTGAATTAAAAAACTCTTCCACTTTAACTCATGGGACCCAAATGTGTTGGTTGCTATAACAGAACATTAAAGACAAGCAAAGTTGGAGGAGACTATAGACCCAGATTCTATATTTACTGTAGGGTCTTCAGCTCCAACTTACCTTGAAGAAGAGCCTTTTTAACTCTAAGTCTTGGCCATCTTCCCAAAGAAGTTTCATTATGCTATTTTTAGCTCTCTTAGCAGTGAGGAGGACTGTCACTGGGGAATGGTGGACTTGTGGGTTAAGGGGCCAGGCAATTTTCCACATGCATGTAAAGTTGATAACTCTGCCTTAGTTCCTGTGCATTTTAAGGTGTTCTTTTGATTTCGGAATCTTCTAATGGAGAATCAGACCCCTCATCCCCTGCAAACACAGCTTATTTTTTCTACTGTGAATCAATAACACATAGTGGTGCTCTGTGTACTATTGCTGTGTAACTACTTACTCAAAACTCTGCAGATTAAAGCGATCATTTAATTTAATCATTTAATTTTGCTCCAGAGACTATGCTTATAACTACTATGTTATACTGTTAACAAATTTTGTTTTATAAAGGGTCTCATTGTTGGCTAATCATGGAGAGTTTAATTTCATATATGAACAGGAAGGTCCAGTACAACCAACATATGAGGTTTTGGTCAGTGTTGATCACCTTCTAAACTATTTTGTATCTTATTAATTTTTGCTTTTATTATTTTTATTCCTTATACTATATTTTTATCTAGTAATTTGCTCACTTACTAACTTTTTGAATGTTCACATTTAAGTTTTAAGTCTT
>VMDR010021173.1:0-17030 GCA_007922815.1 Macrotus californicus | reverse complement strand
TAAATGAATAAACTATTGAATCATCAAGGGGTATTGCTTAAAGTAAATACAATACATCAATATGGACAAACCCAAAACAACACTGAATGAACAGAAAATTTCATCAAAGCTATGTACCTATAGAATGATAGTATTTAAGAAAAAGGTAACTATAAACAAATACTATAAATTTTTATGGCTACATACATAGAATCATGTTTGGGTATAAAACTTTCTAAATTTAGGACAGTAATTTCCAGTGGGGAAAGAAGAGATAGAAATGGGAATGTAGACATATAGCTGAGATTACCATTTTATGAAGCAGAAATGGCAAAATCATAACTCAAATCTGTGAGAAAAGTACATGAAAATTTGTGGTAATATTTTTAGGTCAGGGCAAAGGCCATGAGGCAGGAATGTATCTGATATATTTAAGAAATGGTAAGGAGGTCAATGTGGCTAAAGCAAAGTGGAACAGAGGGCAAAAACTAGGAGATGATGTCAGAGAGAAAACAGATCCAGAACACGAAGGGCCGCACAGGCAGTTATATAAATCTTTGTATGAATTTGGATGATTTTGAGTGGAGGAATGACTAACTTTCATTTTAAAAGACATACTGACTGCTGTGCTGGGAAAAGATAGTATGGAGAGGAAGAGAGGAGTGAGGAAATCAGGAGGCTGTTGTAATAATCCAGGCAAGAGATGATAACTCACATCAATAGAAAGATAGATTGTGAATATACTTTGAAGTTAGGTTCTGTAGGATTTACTAAGAAAATGCATATGGGGAATAAAAGCAGGATAGCAGTCAAAAATGACAAAAGTTTTTGGCCTGAGCAACTGAAAGGTGGAAGGGCAATCTACTGAGTTTGGATTGAATAATTAGAACAAATTTGTGAAGAATTAAAAAGAGGCCAGTGTGTGACACAAAAAGTTTAAAATGATATCAGTGAGAAGGGGCTAGTGGGGGGAAAGAAAATCCAAGATCGTGTGTTGCCTGGAAGCCCAAAGAAAGCCTGCCACTGATAGGGATGAACACGATCCAGTGCTACTGCAGACAGCATGGTGAGGATTGGTGCGGCTCCTTGCAGTCAAAGAATTACCTTGACAAGGTGTTTCTGTTCAACAGATGTGAATAAAAGCCATATTTAACTGAATTTAAGAGATAAATGGAGAAGAATTACAGAATGTAGCATAGATAACTTAACTATGTGAGTTTTATTCAATTTTTAAATTTTTAAATGTTTGTAAACAGAAGCAGAGATACAGAGTGGAAGATGAAGTGAGGGTTGGGGAGGCTTCCACCCTCTAACTGATCTCTAATTGCTCTAGTTGGATCAAGAATATAAGATTTTAAAGATGAGAGAAATAATGGCTTGTATATGTTGATAGAAATCATGGGAGATGTGAGGGAGGGAAAGATAGAGGAGGGATGATAGAGGGGAGGGGAGGGGAGAAGAGAGGAGAGGAGAGAAAGGAAGGGAAGAGAATGTGAACCCAAGTGCAGTGTCTGGCATTGGCAACAGCGAGGCCATTCAGTCTACTGCAGTGTAAGGAAAGGGAGAGTGTACAGGTGAAAACCCTGGTAGGGAAGTGGTTGATGGGCAGATGGAATTTATGGAAGTTCTTTCAACTGCTTTAATTTTCTGAATAGTACAGGAAGCGAGATCCTCAACTGTGGAAAATAAAGTAGGAAGTGTTAGAGATTTGAGGTAAATTAAATTATAAGAATTATTTGTCTAGGAGAGTAGGAGAATGAATGTACAATGGAAATCTAATAAGATTGCAGGACATTATTAAGGATCAACTTCTGAGTTAACGATCATGAGGTTAAAGTGAGACCAGGTGACAAGGTTATGCATTAGTCTCCAGTCATTCTCAGATGTATAGGTACTGTTTATTTATTTTGTGTTGGTGTTTGCCAAGAGATTATGATAAAACAATATACAGAAGACAGAATTGTGGATGTTTGCAAGGAATAGTTAAAATGAATGTAGAATTTAAATTGACTAAGTAAGAAAAAGAAAAAATGTGACAGGCAGGTGATATTGAAAAGATGAAGGATCATGGGTTGTCGAGGCTGGTGAGGTAGAAGGACCGTCAGAGGTGGAGCCCTAGAAAGAGAGAAAATGACAATTGGAAAGATGGGAGGTGTTTATCAGGGAGTGGGTACTTAAAACTGAGGCTGTGAAGGGTATCAGTTATCAGCAACAGCCCGGCTAAGATATTGACTTGAGAATCATAGACATGTAGGTTGAATGTGAAACTGACAACAATGTACCTACGGACAGCAAAGCGGAAGAAAAGTGTGGGAAGATGTTTGCTCCTTTTCACACTTCCCTCTGGGAAAACAAAGCTGCTCTATTTATCCCCACACTGTTTCTAACATCTCTTGTTTAACATTTTCTCCTCTTTTTGATGGAGGCAGCAAAACAGATGCAATGAAGATGCCCTGATGCAGTGAGAAAAGAGAGGCACAATATAAAGAATGAAAGAGAAGTAATACTTTTTTTCTGCCTGACCCTTCACACAATTCTAGAAGACTGTGATGCATTTCAGAAAGCGTCTCTAACTTTGTATGTTTTAGAAAGGGTTAGTAAAATTGGACCTGCTCTATAAAATCTCTCTTCTCAAGTCTTTTCAAGTACATGTCTATTCACGTGGCCATAAAAATAAAACTTTGGAATTTCTGTATTGGGAAGAGATATTGCTGCACCTTTGAAGAAACAATATTTGATTTGGGGACCTTCAGACAAGCTTTATTGAAACTACACAGCAATAACATTTCATTCTGGCGGAATAATCCCTATTTTTTTTTCTACACAGTTACTGAGTTGCCTGAACCTTCCGAAAAGAAAGATTGTAGTCCTCTCTGATATGACCACTACCTTGGTGCCCAAGCTTTAACCTTCCAATTTAATCTTCAATCATAACTCTTTTTTTTCTACAAGCATGGAAATGTCAGGTGCTGGGTTTTTGTTCACCTCTCTAGCATGCTCATTGACAGGGCACTTGGATACATTTTGTTCAAAGTCAATGGGACTTCCAGCAGTAAGAGATTTCAGCAGTGTCTACAAAACGAACATTTGGTCCGATGGTGTGCTGCGACTCACAGCTGTAACAGCCAGCTGCTTCCGCTCAAACTTCAGCCGTCAGCCAGTTCCATGGCATAATGGCATCTCAGTCACAGAATGTCTGTATAACAATGGGTTTCACAGGCCATTTTACCTCATAGAGAGAGAAACTGGTTAGTATGAATAGTTGCTAAAAATACAAAGTTTCAAGGGATTTTAAGTATAACAAAACCAGGAGATACCCCTGACAATTTACAGGGACTGAATGCAGATGAAGCACGAAAAAATAACTTCACCTTGCTGTTCAATCAAATGCTATTTTTTTCACATTATGCTATCATGTTAAATCTTTAACAAAGTTGCATCAAAGACTGTCTGTCATAGTGCATGCCATGATTCGCTTTCTACAAACTTTGCTTCCTGCGTACAAATCAGTGTCAATGAAATGAAAACAGTAAAACCACACTGGGCAAAGAACTGTATTAACCTTTGTTTCAAACTTTATTCCCAGGCTTCTTTAGCTTAAGTAGCTGCAAAGAATGATTTGTGTAAAAGCAAAAACTGAAAAGAGGTGCAGTGTCCAAGGGTCTTGGGCTTAAAAATATTGGAGATCTAGATTTTATCAGATCCATGAACAGAATTTGAAACAGCATTCATAATGTAAAATAGCAGCTGTGAGTAATTTGGTCAAGTTTTACCTTCCCCAGAAGCTGACTCAACGCAGTTTTTCTCATTCCTGGAAGCCTCATCAAAATTTTCGACAAGATCTGAAACTTCATCCTCACCCTCCTCTCCAGTAGCAAGTAGTGCTTTTCCATCCACAGGTTGTTTGGGCAGAGCTTCGCCAGTCTCCCTAACTGGTCAGGCCGTCCGCACCAGGCCAGTTTAAGGTGCTGGGTAGCGTTTGTATCAGCTGCTTTGTCTCAGCGCAGCAGTGATGGTGGACGTGTTCGCTGCCGGTGGTGCCTGGACTTCACGGTTGAGAGAGTACATCGCTGTTCCTTGGTTTAGACTAGGCGCACACATGCAGGGACGCAAGAGGGCAGCGCAAACACTATTTTTAATATGTAAGTTGTGGACTAACAAAGGAATCACTACTGACCCAAGGAATAAAGATAGGAATAGACAAAATACTGGTATTCACACAGACTCCATTGGTTGGGATCTCAAAATTCCACAAAGTGGATGAGATCTGTCACTTAAGAAACTTCCAACGATATCACCAACTAAGGCATGATTTGGAAATATGTTGGAAGGTAAGATTTAATTCATACTGGAAAAAATGATTATAGAATCACTAAATGTTAAACAATATGATTTTTATATTCATAGCATATTAAAAAGTATGAATTATGTTAATAACAAAATATGTTCTGATGACTAATGGATAACCCAAAGAAAGAACTGGCTAGTACAAATTATTCAATATCCAAAGGAGAGAGTTTTCTGGTTCCCTACCAGTCTTAGTTTTTATGAAAAATATTTCAAAGTGAAGATACAACTTCTCACTGTAAAATCACACCTGACCAGCCTGGATGTAAATAACTTGCTGAGTACCAAGCCAAGCCAATTTATTCACATTTGGTAGATGGCAGATTCTTCAGTAGCAAGAGATAGGTAAGTGCTATAGGCCTCCTCCCCTAGCAACTTGATGCCAGTAAAGGAACACAAAGAAAGCAAGTCTTAGACCAAACTTGGCGTTCATGTACATACTTATTAGTAAAAAGACAACAAAATAATCATGTGCAGGTTCCATGGGCTCCATGATGCTTTTAGACTCTCTGATAGCAGCTCTCAGGAAAGACTCACTGGAGGCAGCTTTGTCATGTTCACCATCAATGGAGGATATCAGTGTGTTCTGCAGGGTATCCAAGTGGTCCCGATCCGTTTGGATTATGTTACAACAGAGAGCAGGAGAATTAACCTAGTACTGGAGCAAATCTATAATTGCATAGTGTTGCCTCTCCCATGTGAATGCAAAATGTGATCCTACTTTCTGATTGGAATAGATAAAAGCATCCACCAAATTAATTGCCTCAGACCTTGAACCTGAGGCCATGTGAAATGGCTCTAGAAAAATAGCCATCTGGCACAGCAGCTGCAATTAAGGGTTACACATAGTTTAGTTTTCAGTGTCCTACTTTTGTCTTTTAGGATTCAACGGGTTTCTACAGGGGCGAAACCACTAAATTAAATAGGTACAAGGTAGGGACCTCTCTTCTATGTCCTTCAGATCTACTCTCCAATAAGGTAACCAGTAGGTGCATACAACTATTTAGATTTACATTTAAATAAATCAAAATGAAATAGCATTACAATTTCATTTCCTCGGTCACACTAGCCATATTTCAATTGCTCAGTAGCCATTTCCATCATTACAGAAAGTTCCATTGGACAGCAATGCTTTGGATCCTTAGGGGTAGCATGATTTTCATCTACTCCCCCACTCTGGAATGCTTGTTTTTGATTTACTAATTTGACAGGGACTTCCCAAATATGAAAGCTCATCTACCTCAGGCCAAGGACTCAATCTAGGGGTTAAACCAATTGTTACATATGTTCATTTCAATTGAACACTTGAGGACCAGGAAAATGACCACTAGATGGGTCAGCTGATGAATGGACCTACTGTCAGCCAGGGGTTGGTCCAGTCTCCTTTTATTAGTTGGCTCCAAAACCCCTCCACTCTAACAGCAGAGCTATGATGACACTATTTTCTTAAGGGCACCAGTGTCAAATGGGACACTAAGCCCAATACTCCTAGAAATATTTCGGTACTTCTCTTTGTTCATTGCACAGTCACCTGAGTAAATTAGTGTAGATCTCTTTAAGAAAAAAAATTGAAGGAATCACCACAGTGCATACTTGCTGTCATGTTACAGCACCCTTTCTCAGGTTTTCTGTCTGAAAACTGGCATGCTTCAGAAGCTGGACAACAGATCATGACCCTTTATTAGGGTAAGGGCCATCCATCCTTTCTTTCCTCTGTGGGTTCAAGCTGAGTGGTACCCATGTTGAGTAAACACACATTTTGCCCTCAGGGATGCTTTATTGCATCTCCATTATTCTCTACAAGTCAAGTCCTTTTGGCTGTCACTTCAACCCTGGAACTTATTATAATTGTATCTCCGTGTCTTCCTACATGTAAGAGTTGTCACTTGGCCTTTATTGTTTCAGGGTCCTATCTGTTCTGTAACATCTTTTCCTACCATCAGTCCTAACAGAAGAGAGCTTTTTACTGATTTTTGTGCTCTTCTCACAAGTGTGCTCCTCATGGCCTTTCCCGGGGACATAACCGCCCGGTGGGTCTTCCAGCTTTACATACCTCATCTATTCTAGAACGCCCACACTCCTGAGTCTTTCCATTCCTTTCTCTACCATCTGTCAAAACGATTCTGGCGTTTCCACGACACATAGTGTGGGCCATACTTTCTCCATACTCCAAGGAACCATCCCAGTCACTAGTTCACATATCTCCAGGGCACTTTCTGAGAATATTTAAATCTTGTTTGTCTCAGGAGGGTGCTCCCATGTAAACTCTCCCCTTTGCAATCTTACAGTCTGCTCTCCTTTAGAGTACCATCCTTTTCTTTCCTCATTGGATGCACAACACCCTAGCTGCATCATGCAGCTACCTAACCCAAGTCATAAGCCTACTGGCCAGGAAGAAGTGGGGAGACATATCCAGAGGTTAGTGTTGTCCTCAAGCAATGAGGAGAGTGCTCATAACTGCTCTCCCCCAAAGAGAACTGCTTTGCCCGGAGGAATGGCCTCTTCCTGCATTTGATGACTGGCTACGTGAGGTCTATCTGCAAAGGGTCCTCGCAGTGTCTGAACTCCCTGCGGGTCTTCTCAAGTCTCAGCTGCACTTGTCTTCCAGGGTAACTTCTCCTTCTGCCCGGTCCTGGCTCCTTCATTCTCTCATACACGATGATCCCTGGAGCGGCAATTTTCAACCTTTTTAACCTCGTGGAACACATAAACTAATTACTAAGATTCTGTGGCACACCAAAAAATACATCATATATTTTTTGCCAGTCTGACAAAAGAATAGGCATAATTTTGATTCATGCACACTGGCCAGCTATTGTTGCGCTGGCTGTTGTTATTTTTCATTTGACAATCTAAGGGAAAAGAGGTCAGTGCCACTGACTAGTCAGGTATTGGGTATTTTAAAAATTCTTGTGGCACACCGGTTGAAAATCGCTGCCCTGGAGCCCTCTCCCGTGATCTTCCTGAAGGCATGGTTTTTTTCTCAGAGTCTGTTTCCCAGGGAAACCTGAGCTAAGGAAATGTGTCAATTTTATTTGTCCTCTCATCTCCCATGGTGTAACCCTTTCATAGAACCCCAGCAAAATTACAGGCAAAAATGCTGAAATTCATTTGCAAGTTGTAATGCCAGAGGCCAAACAGAAAAATAAATTAACGCATGTGTAAAACACTGAAAATGAGATGAAGAGTTATAGAATTTTTCAAAAGACAATGACATTAGGATGGCGCACTCACTTGCAGAAGATAAAGGAGGGAGATGAGGGCAGATAATGGAGGAACTAAAGCGAAGGCATAAGAGATTTGGCCTCCAAAGGGTTATGCGGAAGTACAACAGTGGAAGTGCGATGGGAAGCCTGACTAGAGGAGCAGCGCCCTAGCAGAGGTCACACAGGTGGCAGCGTGCTAGGGCTCTGCCAGTCAGCAAAGCTTAGAGGCGTCTCACCACAGTGTATTCCACCTTGATGAGCACTGATAGGACACCTGGCGCTCTGTGCTCTTGGCTGAGCCGCATCACATCTCATTAATGGTATACCTATTCCCTTTCTTCCCTCAGCAAAACATTAAAAACTTGAGATGAAAGCATGTCATTCTAAAACATATTTGGCTCAAAGAAAAAAGATGCTGCCCAGGACTGCAAAAGATCTTTCTTTAATGAAACTGTAATTAAACTCCGCTTTAATTTGGATCACAACGAAGAAAACAAGGGGCTTTTCATCTTGCCCCAAGTAGAAAGTGTCGGTATCTCCCAGTAATGAAACACCAGCATTTAAACCTCTTGCAGTCACTTAGAACTTGAAGCCCCTGCTGGTAACTAATTATGACAACAAAACCAATTGTTTGCAGTTTCACCTACAAATAGCTACATCTTTAGGACGGATTCATGTGCCAGAAACTATTTTCGCATGATCTCTAAGGTGTTAATAAGAACAATGCTAATTAGAGGAAACAAAGGCAGGGAAAGATAATTTGGAGGAAGCTTCCTGTTCCCTCCTTTAGGGTTAATGAAACAATAGTCGACATCATTTACACCCTCTCAAACAATTAGCATGGAACAGTACTATTCAGAACAATTCTTAGGTGCGAAATACTTTAAGTTATCTCTAAAAAACACGTATTTGAAAACTGTCAAGTTCAGGAAAGACTCCAGCCCAGCGTTTGAAAGCAAGTGTCATGTTTAGAATCCAGTCTGTTGCAGAGAGGACGTGTCTGTTACTTCTCCACTGAGAAACTAGTCCACATGTCTCAGATTTGCCCTTGACCACAGAACTTCCCAAGAAGAAACAGGAAATGTGTCCTCATTTGTCCAGACTAGGAGAAGAACGATCATCATTTTTTTTTTAAGAACTTGAAGCCTCCTGTGTACTGAACGTTATGCCAGGTACGTGAGTGACAGAATGGAACAGAGAAATGCCACATGGCCATGAGTGTTGAGAAATGGGGGAAGTGAGTATATTTTTCCCCGAACACACTTTTCTTAATCATTTTGCTCCAACAGGACAAAAACTGGAAAAGGATCACTTTCCAATCTAGGGGAGAGGTCTGCAAAAGATGGCAACTCAGACAAAGCCAGCCCCCTATTTTTGTAAATAAAGTTGCATTGGAATGTGGTCATCCTTTGGCAGCTTATGTATTGTCTGGCTGCTTTTATGCTTCAAAGGCAGAGATGATTAGTTATGACAGAGACAGCTTGGCTCACAAAGACTAACATGTTTACTGTCTGGCCTTTTACAAAACAAGCCTGCAAGCTCTTGATCTGGGGGAAGAAAAGCTTATTTGAAAACAGAGCCACTCTATCTGTTCAGCCCCCGGGACCAGCAGCAAAGCAACATGGCAGCCAAGCAGCCACTGAAAGACCCAGGCACATAGAAATTGCTTGTAATCCCTTTAAATGCATGTCCCATTCCTTTTGGTTTGGTTGTTACACATACACGTTGGACGGAATATTATAACCTGCAGTGAGATCAGTGCACAATCACCACACTGTTACCATGTTATTAATTTTTCAGACATTCTATTAACTCCCTAACGGTGGCCACATTAGTTCTCTCCCATGACCTAAACGACACATTGAGCTTCAATACAAGGAGCATCAGGCTGCATGGGAAGAAAAGAAGTTTCTAATATAAGAGCACAGATAAGGCGAGGTTACAGTGATTTCCCTCAGAATTCAGGATCTATTCTCTGCACTCTGGGCTGCGTTCCCAGAACACTTAACCACAGTCTTCACTTGACTGCTTTGTATACTTTCCCTGGTTGAAAGGTAGGACCAAGGGATTCCTGGTCAATGAACCTACAGCTGCTGGGTACAGGAAAGAAGGGATGTGGGGACATCAGAGATGCCAAGGGTAAGTGTATCGGTCCCCAAGGGTGATACATCTCAAGTTACCTAGAACTCACAAAGGAGAGGGAATCTCAGAAGATAGAGGGTCATGTCACAATGGCAACTTAATTTATGTTTGTACTTCTCTTTAATACACAGGTGGCAAACACAAGGCCCGTGGGCTGAATCTGGCCCTCCACCTTGTTCTATCCAGCATGGCACCTTGTTTCTATCCAGAGACATCGCTGAGCTCTTTGCCCCTAGTTAAGGAGTAGTTACATTTACACAGTCCTAAAATTACATTCGGCCCTTTGTAGGCAACCGCGAGGCTGATGTAGCCCCTGGTGAAAATGAGTTTGACACCCCTGCAGTTTAATAGGATATTATTCGGTGGTATTACCCAGGAAAATGCAGAATGTGTGTTGGTCAGACTTGAGTAGTGGGAATTACAGTACAAAAGTGATGACTAAAGATGACTTATCTCAAGGATGTCCAGGGATTCAGAGGGTGACTAGGAGCATCCCTCCCATGGAGACCAAGGTATACACAGTCCCTTCCACTTTCCACTCTGCACTCTGAGACTACCATGCAGAGAAGGAAAGGAAGGGGAAGCGACATGACATTGCTGAATATGAGCCCCGAAAACTTTTTAAAATTCTGAACTGAGTTTAAAGTACATGTTTATATGAGTTTGAACAAGTTGAAGTTTACCCTGAATTGACAAAATTATGGTTTGCACCATTGGCTGAAATGACCTCAAAAGCTAAATTGAATTAGAGACATTTTTAAAGGTGCATTTTTACACATATGTTTGTGACTGAGAAATTCATGCCAACCCAGAGATAATATCCCTCAAGTTCTCTCTCTCATTTTCGCACACTAAATGAGTTGCTCTAACCCATGTTGGATTGAAAGGAGGTGAAATCCGAGAGCAGATCTTGTGTGCTGTGGTGAGGTGGTGTTGGCTGAGGTATAGGAGCCACAGGCACAGCTGTATCCCGCCTACCTGGGTAGGGTCCTGGGCCACTGGACTTCAGGGGGTCCTTCACTGTATGCAGGCAGGAAATGTCTTCAAAGGTGCCTCAGCCTGATCTTTTTTAAGCTTTCCAGACTCCAAAGTCTATGACTAGAAAGAGAAGCCAAAGTAACTTGTTAAAGGTATGCAGTGTAATTATTTTAGATACAACAAGTGTCAAAATGTCTTTTCTATCATCCAATAGTTTGTGCTTCTTACTATAGTAGCAATCATTAAACTTGAACTGTCTGTCTTCTGCCTACCCCTCACCTCTAATGGCATATGAACTCTTTGAAGACAGATATGGGTTCTTTCATCGCTGCTACCCCAGTCAGCCCCAAGCCAGCCCCAAGACCATGCACAAAAATAAAGAAATCACCCTTCATGACTCTTCATACTTCCACCAAACAAAGTCTTCTACTTCAGTCAACACAGTGACAGAGAACTATTGCCTTCCAATGGAGAAGAAATCACATTCATACCCCTACTTCCTTGTGTGAGCAGGGTGAGATAGTGTGGCTGAGCAGGGACATGGGTCTCAGGTGGAGAGGGCAGTAGATGTTGTCATGTCAAAGAATACGGGGCAAACCCTCAGAACATGCTGTTGCTCCCAAACCAGTTAAGGGCTAATATTTGGGAGACGTGCAACTTATGATCCTCCCGGCCTTGGATGCCTGAGAGGGTCTAAGACACTTGGAGCCCTTGGGCTGGTCTCCTCTGGCTAACACAGCCTTTTCTGTTCAGTGTGCCATACAAATATTTCATTCTATGTGAGCTATAACAAAAAAGGATAGAAACACTAGGATAAAGTAGTTCCCATAACCTTTGAATCTGCTACATTGGTTTTCGTAGGCATCTGTGGCATCTGAGAAACTGAGCTCCTGGTTCTTGATGATAATAGGGTCACAGACTCCAGCCGGGGTGGAGGCCGTGGCCCCACAGAATGCACTTTGTCTCTGATTCCCTTTCCGCGCCTGAAAGAAACTTCCTTTATCAGCACGTGGCTGCAGTGAAGAGAGAGCTCTTGTTACAGTGTTTCCTGGTGCAGACACCGCATGTTGTCAACTTGCTTGTGAATACTGTCCCGTCAGTCTTAACAGAACCTCATAGGCCATAACCCAAGGGCTCTTAGAAAAATCCTCTGTGCAGGAAAGAGTTAACTCTGTCCTGCTGCAGTTGTTCGAACCCTGCACACTCACAAGATTGACCTGTTTTCAGGACTGGCCTTCGGCCAGCTCCTGGAAGATAAGCTCTCAGCTGTACAATATTATGCCTTATAATATTGTTTTTTAAGCCTGAAACTTGGGCCTAGATCAGCAATTTTCAGCCTCTTCCATCTCATGGCACACATAAACTAATCACTGAAATTCTGCAGCACACCCAAAAATATATCTTCTGCTAATCTGACCAAAAAAAAAAAAGGGTTTAATTTTGAGTCATTCACAAAGGACTGCTATTGTTGTATTGGCCGTTGTCATTTTTTTGTTACTTGGCAATCTAAAGGGAAAGAGGTGAGTGACCCTGACTAAATAGGTATTACCTATTTTAAAATTCTTTGGCACACTGGTTGAAAATTGCTGGCCTGGATGTACTACTTTAATAGTTTATGCTAATGATGTGATGTAGAACAAAGGCTGTTTTTATTCTCTCTCTTTTTTTCCGTGAGGGGCTGGAGCCAGAGTAGCTGAGGTCAGTCATACGGGCCGTGTCAGCCTAGGTGACCAACCCCAGGAAAAATCCTGAACAGCATGTGAGCGGGCTCAGGTGAGCATCTGTAGTTGCAACTTTGCTTCGCTAATTTTAACAAAGATGTAACAGCTAATTTGACACCATTTGAATTTTCTCCCAATTATCTCTTTTATTTCCTTCAGCTTTAGACTTATAAGTTTAACTCCCTAAATTTTTATTTTTATCCTTTAGTTTTATATTTAAAATCTTCCCTCTGAAGCCGCCTAATCAGGCTGAGAGGTCTCCTGTCCCTTTGGGTCTGCCCAGCTCCTCCTCACAGTCCTTCCTTTCTCTTGGGCCTTTCACCTGCCCAGACTTTGTGTGTGAGCCTGAGACGGTCCTGATTCACTTGCCTCTGACCTGCTAATGTGATCAGTCATCCCTGCAGCAAGTTCTATTGTCAAAGCAGTGCTTGCAATGTGTTCTTTCTCTCTCTATGTCTGCTCCCTACATAGTCCACTTATTGTCAACCTGGGGCAAAGTTTTTGTTGTCAAGGTATCTGCTTTTCTATCACAAAGTGACAAATAAAAAATAAGCACAGTTTTCTAAAAACCCAAATATATTTCAGAACAAAATTTTTGTTTTTCCCCAAGATCATGGCTACCTGATCTCAAAAGAAAATTATATACGCTTTTTTTTCCCCAATGTCACAATATACTTGGGTCTAAAAACAATGCTATATTCATCAAAACACATTTGTTTGGAAGAACCAAATACCCCACTTCAGTAACTACATTAGTTTTCTACAGCTGCCATTAACGAGGTACCACAAGTTCAGCAGCTGAAAGCAGCATGTACTCAATATCGCACATTTCTGCAGGTCAGAATGCTAGACTGTCTCGACTCATGTCCCTGCTCTAGGTCTTACAAGGACAAAATCGGCGTGTCAGCCAACCAGGCTCTGGTCAGAAGGCCTGGAGGAGAATCAGTTAAGGCTGAGTCGCGCTGTTGGCAGAACGTTCCTTTTACTTGGAGGGCTGAGGTCCTTGTTTTTTATTCTGTCCTTAGCTAGAGGCCACCCTTAACTCCTAGCGGCCTCTCTGGTTCTTCCACGTGGGCCCCTACATCTCAGCAATTGAACCCTTCGTTGGAATCTCTGACTTGCTCCTTCTGCTGCATGAATCTTCTGACTCTAGCCAGAGAAGGTTCTAGCATGTAAGGGCTCGTGCAATTAGATTAGGTCCACACATAAAATCCAATAATTTTGTCTTTTTAAGATCTGTACCCCTCATTACATCTGCAAAGTCTCTTTTGCCACAAAATGTAACATGTTCGTTGGTCTGGGAATTAGGGCACAGGCATCTTTGAGTGGCCATCATTTTGCCAACCATGATAAGTATAACTCAACCCATACAACTGAAAAAGTCTGGTGAATAGACTGAGCTTTAGGGAGAGCGTAAGCTATCAGCTCAAAAATATCCACAGGACTCAGTGACTGACTTGGTAGCACTACTCTCTGATCATTCTATGTGAGCTTTATTCCTAGTCCTCCCCCTATGGTGGGGAGGTGGCCACCAGGCACTCTCACCTTACATACAGGTTCAGTTAAGAGGTGCGTGAGCTGAGTGTTTGTGAGGCGTTCATGGAGATCATATTTTTAGCTGTATTCCCAGCGGGATTTAATGTCCTATCAAAAGAGTTGAAACATTCATCTCATCACCAGAGGCCTAGAAACAACACGCCTGGATACATATAAGGACTACAACGCTCTCAGAAGACAGGAGTTGGAAGAGTATAGGAAGTGGTACACACGTGGTTGTAAACAAAACGAGCGTAAGTGTAATATTGGAAGTCATCTGTCTTGTTTACTTTTCACACAACCTAAGAAGTAACGTTTATGGCAAGCAAGCAGTCTCGGTGCTTACGCTGGTAAAAAATGATTAAAGTAAAAATGTACTTCTTTCAAGTGCAAAATTGGGTTGACTAATCTTAGTCATGACATTCATTATATTTTGAAATCTCAAATAACTTTAAAGAAAGATATGTGAATTAGGATGTATTTTAACTAAACATAACAGAAAACTTAGTAAGTAAAGTAAGTAGTAAGTATATACATTACATTACAAAACAAAATATGTGGAAATAGGGTAATTTAAGGGCTGGGTAAACAAATGTATCTTCAAAAACACATTTCTAAATCTTATTCACTTCCCCAGAGTGTTGACTTGTCTTAGGTTTGTTCTCTTCTAGGTTCTCAGGTGGACATCTCAGTTCCATGAGTCACATGCAGGTAACAATGTCAAGATAAAGAAAAGGAAATATCCCTCTCATTTGTATCTTTCACAAGTGAGCAGATTCTGGCCAGAATTGTCCTAACATCTCATTGGCCAGAATTATGTCACATGATCATACCATGACCAATCAATTATCATGATAGTCAAAGCAATTCATTTGCTAGTACCAATCAAGATTCTCCTCCAGAGCTGCTTTCCCAGAAGTACATGGACCTATTTGAATGGTGAGCAAAGTCAGGGTTGGTTTGTCGGCAAGGAATACGGAAGAAATGACTCCTGGATAGATGACTAAGTGTATCTTTCATGGAGTGTGAGAAGTAGTTATGTTTCCAAAGACTTCATGGATAATAAAATATTGATAAAACACTGGCTTAGAGACACAGAGAAGCCAGTATTAACCTAACAGGAAGATACAATAGAACACACAAGATCCAAACAGCAAAAATATGATTGCCTTATATGTTCTGCTAAGGGATTATCATGAGGTCCAAAGGGAGAATAACCTCCATATTAGTAATAGAATGGACATGTATGAGACTTTATAAAAGAAAGTATAGTGAAATATGTATATTGTTATCATGGGTTGGTCATATTCTACAACATTTAGAATCCATAGAAATTTGTTGGTTAAAAAATCCTTTTATGTAATGTTTTTATGTATGTATAACAATTTTTATTGTCTCTAAATACTTAGAAAATATCAGACCATAACACAAGAAGCCCAGAGTGGTATCTGTTTCATTCACTATTTTAATCCAGAGCTTAGTACAGTCTCTGGCCTTTAGTAACTATTAGGTAGGTAGGTAGATAGATGGATATTCTATTGTTCAGAGTGGACAACAAACAGAACCCATAACAACTTACAACTGACTTAATAAGCATATTTCTGATGAGGAATGTTTTAACCTCAGAACAAACCGACGAGGTACACATTTTTAAGACTAGCCTTCATTTGCCATAACTGATAAATGAGTTTTATCTCATTGCAGATAGTTATAGAATAAAGTTTAAGCATTATATTCATCACAAAGACACAATGCTTAGGTTTATACCTTTGCAAATACCCCTGACTCAAGCTTTGTATGGTAACATTTATTTGACATAGAATAAAAAATAAAATAAAATAAACCAATGCCTTCCGTGTTATCCTTTCCTCAGTCATTGTGCACTGCCATTACTTTCCATGTGCTATGCTTGGATTATATTCAATAAAAATGAGCTTCAAAAAAAACATAAAACATATGTAAGTTCCAACCAACATAATACAATCAATGAAATTCCAAGCATGTCTGCAGCTGCATCCTGAATTCATCTCAGATCCCAAGTGATACAATACAAACGAAATGGAACACTTCACCCCATTCTACAAACTCCCTCTGCAGCCTTTACAGCAGGATGAGTTATGGGCCAGCTGAAAGGCTCAAATCTCAATGCTTTGTACTGTGCTTGTTCTGTTACGTGTGACACAGTTGGGTCTGTGAGTGTCTGGACTAAATTATGGTTTACTTTAGGTTTGAGGCAGCAAGCGTTTCACGTAGGCTTGTCTTTCTTTGGGGAGTGGGTGTGGGGCAGACTGAATTTTTTCAGGGGCAGTAGCATCCTACAAGGACAGAGACTAAGGCCACACTGTGCCTGTTGACAGGCTGGGCACGTTGCCTGCATCCATTCCATAAATGTTCTCTTGGCCCCCTTCCTCACAAGCTGAACGCTGGGAAGTGACAGGTGCACGGGTAGACGAGGCTGGCGCAGTGTCTGACTGTTTGAACGGCTGGGACTTTTTGTCTGACAGGATTTACCCAGTCATGATGGATGGTGTCTAGAGCACAAGAAAGAGAGAGGGAAGCGAGAAAGGAAACTAACTGTATTACACCACGGGGGTCTGTAAAATGCCCACCTATGGAACGATACGAGGAGCTCAATATCTGACAAGAGTTGAGGGAATTAAGAGCAATTTGATTACAGGTGCTCAACTGACATTCATTTTCCTCTTATTATCGGAGAACCCTCCCTGGAGAGAGAGCACTAGCCTTCGAAAGGAGCAGATGAATGGCTCTATTAAAAGCACTGTAGTTTGTTCATGGCACTGTAGCGTCTGACCATTTTATGAACCCAGAGGAATTGTAAATAGGAAACAGAAGAGAGGAAGTGTCTTCCTCAAACACTGTACAGATGACTCCATCTGTCTTTAGTGATTTGTGATCCTGAAAGGCAGTTCACACAGAGACAGAATGATGTGCAACAGTGATATCTGCTTCCACCCCATAGTGCCCCACCCTGAATATATATCTTAAATGTCAGAGGCTGCAGTACTGGGTTGATTCAATACTGTGATGATTTCTTAGTTAAAAAATGAAAAAGTAAGATTCTTAATTATGCTTGGTTTTCAATACCAAGCACTTGATATTT
>VMDR010021172.1:0-17027 GCA_007922815.1 Macrotus californicus | reverse complement strand
CCAGGCAAGAAGGGGCTGGCAAGAAGTATTCCAAGTCATGAAAGGCAAGGACCTACATCCAAGATTACTCTATCCAGCCAGGCTATTATTTAGAATGGAAGGGCAGATAAAGTGCTTCCCAGATAAGGTCAAGTTGAAGGAGTTCATCATCACCAAGCCCTTGTTATATGAAATGTTAAAGGGACTTATCTAAGAAAAAAAAGATCAAAAATAGGAACAGTAAAATGACAACAAACCCACAGTTATTAACAACTGAACCTAAAACAAAAACAAAAACAAACTGAGCAAACAACTAGAACAGGAACAGAATCACAGAAATGGAGATCACACGGAGGGTTATCATCAGGGGAATGAGTGGGGAAAGAGGGGGAAAAGGTGCAAGGAATAGGAAGCATAAACGATAGGTAGAAGATAGATAGGGGGGAGGTTAAGAATAGTATAGGAAATGTAGAAGCCAAAGAACTCATATATATGACCCATGGACATCAACTAAAGAGGGGGAGTGTGAGGGAGAAGGGGTGCTCAGGGTGGAGAGGAATAAAGGGGGGAAAATGGGACAACAGTAATAGCATAATCAATAAAATATATTAAAAATATATCAAATTATAAACCATCAGATTATTTAAAAATAAACAACAGTGAGAATAGTAAATTTCAAAATCTACGAGGGGGAATCCAAGTGGCTTTCAAATGAAAATGTACTTTTTAAAAAAAATATATTTTGTTGATTAAGCTATTATAGTTGTCTCATTTTTTTCTCCCCTTTATCCCACTTTGCCCTACACCACCCCTTCCTCCGGCATCCCTCCCTCTTAGTTCACGTCCATGGGTTTTACATATAAGTTCTTTGGCTTCTGCATTTCCTATACTATTCTTAACCTCCCCCTGTCTATTTTGTACTTACCATTTATGTTTCTTATTCCCTGTACCTTTTCCCCCATTCTTCACCCCTCTCACTCCCTGCTGATAACCCTCCAGGTGGTCCCATTTCTGTCATTCCTTTCCTACTCTAGTTGTTTGCTTAGTTTGTTTTTTTTTAGGTTCAGTTGTTAATAGTTGTGAGTTTGTTGTCATTTTACTGTTTATAGTTTTTATGATCTTTTTCTTAGATAAGTCATATAATAAGGGCTTGGTGAAGATGAATTCCTTGAACTTGACCTTGTCTGGGAAGCACTTTATCTGCCCTTCCATTCTAAATGATAGCTTTGCTGGATAGAGTACTCTTGGATGTAGGTCCTTGCCTTCCATGACTTGGAATATTTCTTTCCAGCCTCTGCTTGCCTGTAAGGTTTCTTTTGAGAAATCAGCTGACAGTCTGATGGGAACTCCTTTGTAGGCTACTGTCTCCTTTTCTCTTGATGCTTTTAAGATTCTCTCCTTATCTTTAATCTTGGGTAATGTAATTATGGTGTGCCTTGGTGTGTTCCTCCTTGGGTCCAACTTCTTTGGGACTCTCTGAGCTTCCTGGACTCCCTGGAAGTCTATTTCCTTTCCCAGATTGGGGAAGTTCTTCATTATTTGTTCAAATAAGTTTTCAATTTCTTGCTCTTCCTCTTCTTTTTCTGGCACTCCTATGATTCAGATGTTGGAACATTTAAAGTTGTCCCAGAGGTTCCTAAGCCTCTCCTCATTTTTTTGAATTCTTGTTTTTTCTTTCTGTTCTGGTTGGATGTTTAGTTCTTCCTTCTGCTCCAAATCATTAATTTGAGTGCTGGTTTCTTTCCCTTCACTGTTGGTTCCCTGTGCATTTTCATTTAATTCACTTTTCATAGCCTTCACTCTTTCCTCTATTTTGTGACCATACTCAATGACTTCTGTGAGCATCCTGATTACCAGTGTTTTGAACAGTGCATATGATAGGTTGGCTATCTCTTCATTGCTTAGTTCTATTTTGGAGCGTTTATCTGTTCTTTCATTTGGGCAATATTTTTTTGTCTTTGCACACCTGTTACATAGTAAGGGGTGGAGCCTTAGATATTCTCCAGGGTGGAGCAACCCACATTGCTGCATTGTGGTGCTCTATGTTATGGAGGGGTCAGAGAGGGAACAATGCCACTTGCTTGGCTCTGGGCCAGTTTTCCATCACTTCCCCTGCTACGCTACCCACAAACAAATTGGGCCCTTCTGATGCTGATTCTAGAATGGGTGGGTTTATGTACATTTTAGGAGCCTGTCAGTCTCTCCAGCAAATTCTCCTGTAAGCCTGGGAGCTTCTCCTGCTGCTGCAACTCCCACAGGTGAGGTTTTGGGGCTTTAATTTCCTGCGCTGGAACCCTGGATTGCATGGTCTGTTTCAGTCCCTAGTTGTTCCTCCTGGTTTATCCTCATTCAAATGTGGGACCACCCAGTTCCTCAGGTGCTGCCTTGCTGTGTGTCCTCTCTACTCCAGCTGCCCTTCTCTGCCCCTCCTACTGGTCTGTAGATGAATGTTTCTTCTTTAGCTCCTTGGTTGTTGGACTTCCATACAGTTTGATTTCCTGGCAGTTCTGGTTATTTCTTGTTTTTAAATATGTTGTCATCTTTTATTTGGTTGTGTGGGGAGGCACAATGTGTCTATCTATGCCTCCATCTTGGCTAGAAGTCTGAAACTGTATTTTCTTTACAGATTAAAAAACCAAGAGATCAAACCTAAATAAACTAAGCATTAAACTAAAAAACAAAATAAACCAAAAGAAGGAAGAAATAAGTAAATACAAAAATAGAAGCAAATAAAAAATGTGATTTTGGTGAATAAAACCAAGAAATATTTCTTTGGGAAAGATGAATAAAATGGAAAAATCTTTAGAACATTTGACAAAGAAAAAAGAGACACAGACACTGGGAATGAGAACGAGATCATAATAACATACAAAAAAGCATTAAGAATTAAAGTACATGTTGCTTAGATTTTCTCCATTTTTCTAGCCTTCTGGGGCAATCATTATTTTTTTCTTTTTCTTTTTCTTTTTGGTAGTGATTGGGAGGTCACAGCTTTGTCAAGATATAATTCACATGCCATAAAATTCACCAATTTAAAGTCCCCAGTTGTTCCTCCTTTAATTATAATTATTTAACTTTACCATATTATTTAAAGTTACCTCCTTTAACTTTAATTATTTTTAGCATATTTACCATACCATGCTACAAATATAACCATCACTATCATTGATTTTAGAATATTCTTATCACCTCAAAAAGAAACCATGTGCTCCTTATCTATTACCTCCTAGCATCTTCATTCTTCCCAGCCCCTTCATCTACTAATATACCTTCTGATTCTCTATATTTGCTTGTTTTGGACATTCGACATAGATGGAATCATAATATGTGGTGATTTGTATCTGGCTTCTTTCACTTAGCACAGTGTTCTCAGGGTTCATCGCTGTTGTACATGTATCGGTACTTCTTTCTTTTTTATGATTGAATAATATTCCATTTGTGGATATGCCACATTTTGTTTATCCATTCATCAACTAATTCACCCTTTTTATTATCCAAATAAAACTGCCCGGGCCTCCCTGTAACATGTTGGAGAAGGCTGTCTTTCCAAGGATTCTAGAAGCTTTTCAAATGAGTGGTCCCTGCGTGTTTCAGACTCCTAAAGGGATTATTGATCCCCACAACTGTGATCATGATTCCTATGGCCACTGCCTTCTGTCTACCCTTCCTCACCTCATGCTTGACTCTTCTTCTTTCTTCATTTTTCTAGAAACCCACTTATGCAGGATTTTGGGGTTAGGTAGTGTTGGGTTGATAGAACATTTATTCTCCTTATGTTCAGAGTATAGCCCAATAGGCCATTTTTTGTCCTTTGCTTATTGACTTTAGAGAGAAGGGAAGGGAGGGAGAGAGAGGGAGAGAAACATCAATGTGAGAGAGAAACATTGATTGGTTGTTTCTCATATGCACCCGTACTGGGGACTGAATCTACAACTAGGCATGTGCCCTGATGAGGAATTGAATTGGTGACCTTTCAGTATATGGGACTACGCTCCAACCAACTGAGCTACACCAGTTGGGGCAGGCCATTGCTTTTTGAATATTTAAATGAAATGGACAATTTCTTATCAGCAAAAATAAATGAAATAATTGATACAAGAAGGTACCAAAACAAGAGTAAGTTCATGATAATAGGAGAAACTAAGGACTTTGTCAAAGGTCCACCTCCTCTGAAAGAACCTAGTATAAGATGGTTTTCAAGAAGTTTCTTTAGAAGCTTTTTTTGAAGTTGGTAATTCCTATGTCAAGAAGATAGGTAGATATGAAACACAAATTTATTGTCTGAGTTGGCATGACTGATACTACAACTAGCCTGCAGGAATCCTCAACAGACACCTAGGACCACTAAAGATTAGAAGGGTCCACCTCTATTTTTTAAACCACAAATTCAGTAATTTCATGGCTTTTTAAGTGAACTGAAAAGAAAGGGTACAGATCTAGTCAACTCTTGTAATTGCCTGGCTGGATGTTTGAAGAAGTACTGCATACAAGGAGCAGGCGACAAACTCAGTGACAGAAACTTAGAGGACTCCACCCGATGTAAAGCATAGTAGGGGTAAACCTAAAATCACAAAAATAACCACATACAACATGTCACTGACTCTCGTCTCCTTTAAAGATATCATATCTTCCAATCCCATGACAAGTAATATTCTTCACTTTGCTCATCATTTCTTGCATTTCATGGGACCTCTCATGAGGGTTCATACTCACCCTTGTATTCTCAATGACTAGCAAGTGTCTGGCATGCAGCTGGTGTTTGATATATATTTCTTGAATACATGAATGAAATGATTCAGGATTGTTCAGCAGTCACATGGTACTTGCTATTTTCTCCTTGTGGTTATGACATCTTCTAGAGATAATCTTTGGTAGTTTCTGAAGTCCTAAAAACAATGTGATGGTGGTACCTTAGCCAAGGATTGTTGCAGTTGCAGCTGACTCTGGGACCATGTTAGGCAGAATAGACAGTAGACTTAGTGTGTCCTTAGAAGGTTTTTGTAGTTTTCTGAACTGTTTGAACTGGAAGAGATAAGCCACATTTAGCTCTACTGATTACAAACGAAAGAACACAGATCCTTAAAAGAAGTGATTCACTCAGGGATATACAGCAGGGAGGGACTGGGCTGGAGGTAGAGCCAGCTGAACCAGCTGGGTCTTGCCTCCCAGTTGAAGTACTTATATTAGATTTCCTAAGGCGAGTGGAAAAACCTTTGCAAACCGGAAAAGCTTTTTTGCACTGTTGTCATCTGGGTTTCCCCAAGTTAGAAGGAACATTTTAATGCATTTTCTGCAATCCAGTGAAAGACTGAAAAATGATCCTGTGAAGCATGGCAATATGCTTCTTTTTTCAGCATGACAGATACTCAAAGACTGTCAGGACATCAAGCATCATTTTTAAAGCTGGAAAAAGCCTTAATATTTGACTTTTACTATTGAGGAAACCAAGGGGGTTCCTCAGTGAAACTGAGGTTGTAGGCTCAGAACTTGTGTCTAAGTGGGGCTTTTTTTGGCCAGCCTGCAGAATACATCAGACTGGTACAGGAATTATATTTAACCTGATAAGTATATTAACTAAGGAAAATGATGGCTACTTAGATATGATCTGAAGCTTGAAAGATTTAATGCATTAAAATTTTATTTTTCACTGCATAACATTCTAACTGGCAGTAAAGGGTGAGGTTTCTGTCCCAAGCTGTCTCTCAGGGCCACACGCTGTCAAAAGCCATGGTCAGCAGAAGGCCTCCTTAGTGAGTTGCAAGACTACTGATGATAAGAGAAATATCGACTCAGAGTCACTGCCACTGACTTAAGCTGGATTGCAGACTAGTCTGACAGCTTTGTGTATGAGAAACTGTACGCTTTATCCTTCATTGCCTCCAAAGAAATTTTGGTTATTTAAGGAGATGGTGAAAACAGACCAAACACAATTTCTCCAGAAGGGTCATGCAATCATTAGGTAATGTGGTATTTATCATATTTTCCACGTCATACCTTGATTCATGGAATTTTTAAATCAGATTCTAAGCTTCCTACTGAAGACTGAAGAGCTTGAGAAGAGTGACATCATCCAGGTAGTTCTGTATTCCCATTGTGCCTTGATACTGAGTCTTCAATGACTGCTCCTTTTACTGAATTTGGGAATACATCACATTGAAGCCATCTTTATATACAAGGTCTGTCCAGAAAGTATCCAGCCGTGTACTATGAAAAATAGAGACATTTATTGAAGAAGATACAGGATATAAGAAACATTGTACACAGGACAATGATGCCTCAGTCTCCTTCAAAGTAGGCATCTTGGGGCCTCACACAGTTCTCCCAATCACCATCAGCTGCCCCATCATATTTTCCTGAATCTTATTGATGGTCTGAAATCTCTTCCCTTTCAAAGGTGATTTTAGTTTTGGGAAAAGCCAGAAGTCACAGGGCACCAGATTTGGACTCTAGGGGGCTGAGTCATCTGGGTGATTGGATGTTTCTACAAAAATTTTGCAGGAGATGTGATCCATGAGTGGGTGCACTGTCATGATGAAACTGCCAGTCACCAGTTGCCCAGAGCTGTGGTCTTCTGAATCATCAACTATTTTCTGCAGAGGAATGTTCAAGCTTCGTGCAAAATTTGATGCAGATTTGTTGCTCTACTCGCTCAGCATTTTGAAAGTGATGTCCACACAGTACACATGCTCACTCAATGGTGTCTACCACTCCCACTGACTAGTGCAGGGAAGTTGCCATTGTTCATGCCTGTGCATGCAGTCCACTGCCCTTGGCTGCCAGTTTGCATCATTGTCATGCAAACCATTTTCATTAGATTAACAACTGCTGGACCTCAAAATTTAATTAGAAAAAAATTAGAATTTTTATGAATCAGTCAACTATCCTCTTCCTATCTTTTCAGAAAACAGAAGATGGGACACTTCCCAAATCATTTAATGGAAACATAATTACCTTTATATTACACCAGACAAGATGGTACAAGAAAGCTACACATCAATATTCACAATGCACAACAACAACAAAAAGCAAGCCTTAGCAAAACATTAGGTAATGTAATGCATCAACAAGTGAAAAGGGGTTCTACAGTTAACTAAGTAGGTTTATGTCAGAAATACAGTTATTTTAACATTTTTAAATCAAATAATTTTTGTTCATTAAAAAATTGATTGTGTATGCAATGACAGCGATAAAAATAATGAAAAAGTGTAGATAGCAAGAATAATAATAGGATGAATAACTCACTGAATGTTCAGATCCTTTAGAATGAAGGTGTAGTTTATCAAATCACATATAGACCTGTAGTCAGTTTAGGTGTCAGGTGAGGGCAAACAGCAAATGAAATAGGCAGTAGAAGAGAAACTTCTTAAACATCAAGTAGACCTCATCACCCGCTACAGAACTGAACACTGGTGTAGCTTTGTGCATCTTCCCTAGCTTTTCAGTTGTGTATAGTTGCATTTATTAGATACTTTATTCTTTTATGTCTCCATTTTTATTATATTATATAACTTTAGTTATATTACTAACTTTAGGTTACGGAACATTCTTAGGGACTGTGACCAAATTGGAGGAGTGAATAACATTGCCCAGAGATCAATATGTAGAATATTACCCGGAAAATGGCCCTTGGGTCTTTTTGCTTCTTTAGGTGGGAGGGTAAAAACTCTTTATTTGTACCAAGAATTTGCCTCTTCTTGGGAAAAGGCCTAAAGTAATTTGTTTTATGGAAGTTAAATTGTATATAAAGCTCGTGTATGGATGCTGACTAGCCAAAGTTGTGACAGTGCTTGTTATTAAGTGTATTTTCTCCATGCTAAGCCCTCTTTGTACTCTGCTTTTATATGCTGGTTTAGGACTTCATAGATGGCCTTTCGCCTTTGCCAGCTGCTCCTTGTTGGATTCTGTCAACAGAGGCCAAAAAGAGGGAGATGGAGGCACAAGGAAATGAGGATTCATTCCTTCCCTGTTTGTTTCTTTTTTTACCACTGCCGTCCCAGGAAGAGCTCTTTACCTTGGCAGCTGCAATGAGTTTCAGGTGCAGCTGGCTTTAGTTTCCAGCTTTGTATCCTCTCTCTACTCAGAGACACCAGCTTTAGCTGGAAATGGGGGTGAGCTTTCCTTCAGAGTTCTCAGTCTCAGATCCAGAGGAAACCCCTCCAAATTCCTGAAGCTGGGCAGCATCCTTTCCTCAGAGATGGTTTTGTCCCAACCATAGACTTCCTCCTACAATCTTCTAAACACTAACCCAACCTTCTCTGTTTGTTCTCTTCAGACCTAGACATGGTCCTAACCAAGGTTCCTATGCATTCCCCTAGGGTAGAAAGGAGAAAGGACTTCAATGTCACCTGTGTGAATATATATATATATATATATATATATATAAACTTGTTCCTTCTGCAGTATTTCTTGGTCAGGATTTTCACTAAGGCCTGGAGTTTTAATCTTACACAGAGAACACGCAATAAGAATTCACAAAAATTAATAGTTTTAGTTTTAGCTAAATACTTCATAATCTACAAATTGAATACTTTACATATATACCAACTTTGAGATTAATCATACTATTTTGTGGAGGCATGTTCCTATTATGCCTACTTTGCTAAGAGTATTTTTTACATCATAAATGGGTACTAGCTTTTGTCAAATGCTTTTTCACATCTATTGATTGTATGACTTTTTCCTTTATTTTGTTGATATAGTGTGTCATGTAAATTGATTTGTGAATGTTGTACCAAACTTGCATCCCAGGAATACATCCCACTTGATCATGGTGTATGATCTTTTTAATGTATCGCTGACTTTGGTTCACTAATATTTTGTTGAGGATTTTTGCATCTATGTTCATCAGAGATATTGGTCTATAATTTGCTTTTTTCATAGTGTCTTTATCTGGCTTTGGAATTAAAATAATGCAGGCCTCATAAAATGAGCTGGGAGTCTTTCCGTCTCTTCAATTTCCTGAAATAGTTTGAAGAAGAGCCAACACCTATTCTTGTTTGATAAAATAGACCTGTAAAGCCAGTTCAGGACTTTTATTTTTGGGAGATTTTTGATTACTGCTTCGGTTTTGTTGGTTGTAATTGGTATGTTCAGATTTTCTGTTTCTCCTTGACTCAGTCTTGGAAGATTGTATGTTTCTAGAAATTTATCCATTTCTCTAAGAATGTCCAATTTGTTGGCCTATAGTTTGTAATATTTTCTTAGTATGATTTGCACTTCTGTGGTGTCAGTAGTTACTTCTCTTTCATTTCTGATTTTATTTATTTGGGTCTTGTTTTTTTTCCTTTTCCTTTTTTTCTTAACGAGTCTGGTTAAATGTTTGTCAGTCTTGTTCATCTTTTCAAAGAACCAGCTCTTAGTTTTTCTTAGATTCCTTTTTGTTTATTTCTGCTCTGATCTTCAGTATGTCCTTTCTGTAACTCACTTTGGGCTTTGTTGTACTTTTTCTAGTCCCATTAGGTATAAAGTTAGATTGTTTGTTTGAGGTGTTTTTGGTTGTTTGTTTCCCACATTGCTATGAATTTTCTTAGGACTGCTTTCACGGTGTCCCATAGATTTTGAGTTGTTGTAGTTTCATTTTTATTTGTGTCAAGGTACCTTTTGATTTCTTCCTTGATCTTATTGTTAGGTCACTGATTGTTTAGTTATAGGTGACCCTCCATGTGTTTGTGTTTCAGTTTTTTTCCTCATGATTGATTTCTAGTTATGATCAGAGAAGATGCTTGATATGATTTCCATCTTCTTAAATTTATTGAGAATTATTTTGTAGCTTAGCATGTGGTCTATCCTGGAAAGCATTTCATGTGTACTTGAAAAGAATATGCATTTAGTTGAAATACTCTGAAAATATCAATTAAATCCATCTGGTCTAATGTGTCACTTAAGGCTGTTGTTTCTTATTGATTTTCTGTGTGGCAGGTCTATCCATTGATGTCAATGAGATGCTAAAGTCCCCTACTGTGACTATATTACTGTTGATCTGATATCTCCCTTTATGTTTTTTAATATTTGCTATATAGAATAGGTGCTCCAATATTAGGTGCATAAATGTTTACAAGGGTTATATCCTCTTGTTGGATTGGTCCCTTTATCATTATGTAATGTTTTTCCTCTACTCTTACTATAGACTTTAATTTAAAGTCTATTTTATTTCTGATAAAAGTATTGCTACCCCAGCTTTTTAAAAATGTCCATTTTCATGAAATATTTTTCTATCCCTCTACTTTCTGTCTGTGGGTGTCCTTCTGTCTGACGTGGGTTTTTTAGAGAGCATACATATATATTTTTTTCTTATCTATTCAGTTACCATATATCTTTCGAGAATTTTGTCTATTCACATGAAAGTGATTATTGATAGGCATGTATTTATTGTCATTTTATTATACATACTTCTGTTTCTCTTTTTTTCTTTTTGTCTTCCTAAAGAAGACCCTTAACATTTCTTGTAAATACTGGTTTGGTGGTGAGGATCCCCTTTAGCTTTTTCTTGTCTGGTAAGCTCTTTGTCTGTCTTTTGATTCTAAATTATAGCTTTTCTTGGTGGAGTAGTCTAGCTTTTCATCACTTTGCTTTTTATCATTTTGACTATTTTGTGTCAACCCCTCTGGCCTGTGATGTTTCTGCTGAGAAATCAGCTGACAGTTTTATGGTAGCTTCCTCATGTTCAGGCAACTAACTGCTTTTCTCTTGCTGTGTCTCAGATTCTCTTTTTGTCTTTCACCTTTGGCTTTTTAATTATGATGTGCCTTGGGGTGGGCCTTATGGGGTTCATCGTGTTTGCAAATCTCTGTGCCTCCTGGACCTGTGTGTCTTTTTTCTTTACCCAGTCAGGGAAGTTTTTAGTCATGTTGTTTTCAAATAGGTTTTCAATCCCTAGCTCTCTCATTTCTCCTGCTACCCCTATGATGCACACGTGGTGTACTTGATGTTGATATTGTCCCAGAGTTGCCTTAAACTATCCTCATTTTTAGAAACTATTATTTTTTCTTGCTGCTCGGATTGGATGTTCTCTGCTACCTTGTCTTCCAAATCACTGGTTTGATCATCTACTTCATCTAGTTTGTTGTTGATTTCTTTTAGCGCATTCATTTCAGACATTGTATTTTTATGGTTTCTATGTTATTTTTTTTATCCTTACTATCTTCTTAAGTTCTTACTGTGTTTATCCATTCTTTTCCTAAGTTCCCTGAGCATTCTTAAAACTGTTGTTTTGAACTCTGTATCTGGTAGATTGCTTGCCTCCATTTTATTTAGTTCTTTTCCTGGGGATTTCTCCTGTTCTTTCACTGGGGTCATGTTTCTTTGTTTCCTCATTTGTTATGCCTCTCTGTATTTGTTTGTGTGTAGAGATATGCTATGTCTCCCTGTCTTGGTATGGTGACCTTGTGTAGTGGGTTTCCTGTGGGGCTCAGTAGTGTAGTCTTTCTGATCACCAAATCTAGGTGTTTCAGGAATGTACCTTGTGTGCGTTATTTGAGCCCTCTGGTTAAAACTGAATCTTGATTGCTATTGGCTTGTCTGTGGGTGGGGTTTACCCTCAGGATAGGTGATGGTGAGAAATGACCTTGACTTCTCTGTACAATTACTACCCTATGAAGAAGAATTTATGCCTGCCAAGGTTTCCCTGTGGGTGTGCAAGTTGTGGAGCTAATTGGGCAGTGCTCTGATGTGGTCTGAAGCTCACCATTAGGTGTGTGGGTTCTGGAGACTTCTAGGAGGGACTCTGGTGCAGATCAGTGTCAGATGCTGCTTATGATCAACCTTGGGCTACCTATTAGAAATGACAAAGCAATCCATAGTTGGTGGCTGCCTCTGCTCAACCTGTGTGTGTGTGGGAGGAGTCCAGCTGTGTATGGAGGTCTGCATCCACCAGCACTGAGCCTGAAGCAGGTCAGTGAAAGGCCTGAGGCAAACCCTTGACTTACCTCTGTTTGCCTCTGCCTGTCTGTTGCCTGTTATACTCAGTCACTGAGAGTTTCTGGTGGTACACAGTTGTGTAAAGTAAGTTACCAGGTACTGGTAGTCACCAGGTAGGGGCTACTGGTGTTCACCAGATTGACGCGGATTCAAACTCAGTTCCAGTGCTGGGTCTGTAGTCCTTCAGCAAAAGTCTCAGTGTACTTCCTGGGGCCTGTGTACCTCTGTGGTGGGGATGGGGTCTCAGGGCATCATCAAGGTGAGGCCAGTAGAGTTCTTCTGGCTAAAACAGTTTAAGATTTGGTCAAGTGGAGGAAGGGTTTTGCACAGGAAAAGTGGCACTGGTTGGGCCACATGGGGAAAAATGGCCCTCAGCTCAGAGCCACACAGTTTGGTCTCCCTTTGTGTGTCTCTGATCTCCTTAGTCTTCGAAGACCTTAAGAGCCTTGCAAAGGGCACAGTCTGCACACAGCTAGCTGATTTTCAGTAGTGTGTGAGTTTGGCAGGACAGTGCTACAGGGAGTCAGGAGGTTGAGGCTAGTGGATCTCCCATAGGTGGATGGCACTGGTCAGGCACATGGAGCAAAATGCCTCTTGCCCCAGAGCCATAAAGCTCAGTCTCTTCCTGTGAGTCTTCGACATTCCCTGAGTCTTCCTGGACCTTCTTGAGAGCCTTCTAAGAATGACTGCAGTGGGCCCAAGCTGCCCTCATCTAGCTGATTTCTTGGCAAGATTCAAGCTTGGAAGAACAGGGCCACAGGGAGTCAGGGAGGTCAAGCCAGTGGATGTCTCCAGACCAACTTGTTTGGAGAGAAGTGCTTGATCCAGGAAAAATGACATCTCTAGGTGGTGTGGGAGGGGTCTCAACATGGGACAATGATGGCTGTTCTTCTAGCCCTCTCCCTGAAGCCAAACAACCCAATTACCTCCTGTATGACTCCAGTTCACCCTGGGCCACCCTCCTTCCACCAGAGACCAGGGTGCAATTGTGTGCATTAGTCCTTTAAGAAGGCATGTAGTTCCTATCAGATTTTCATGTTTTTCTGTCAGACAGAACCCCCAGTCATCTTCACAGTCAGGTGTTATGTGGGCTCCTCTTCCTGGCTCTGGTGCTCTGAGCTGGGGAGACTGGTGAGGAATTCACACCCCTTGCTACTCAAGTGAAACCTTTGGAGCTGAGAGATCCCTCTGGATTCTCAACTGCCACCCATGGGTGTGAAGCCAGCCCTTTCTGCATCTCCACCCTTCCTGCTAGTCTTCCTACTAGTGACTTACTCTGTATGTCTTTAGTTATGAGACCTCTGTTTAGCTAGTCTTCAGTTGGTTATTCAAGTTGATTGTTCTGTAATTTAGTTGTAATTCCAGTTTTGTTCTGGGAGTGGTGGGTGTAACTTCTAACTACTCTGCCATCATCATAGATCCTGGGGAACTCTCTATATTTCCATGAATTCTGAGTAATTACCTTGCTAGGCAGAGTATTCTTGGTTCTAGGTTTTCTTTCATCACTTTGAATATTTTGTGTCTTTTCCTTCTTGTCTGCAAAGTTTCAGCTGGAAAGTCAACTAAATGTTTTATGGAGGATCCCTTGTATGTACCTGTTTGCCTTTTGCTGCTTTTAGAATGATATCTTTATACTTAACTTTTGGCATTTTACTTAACATGTGCTTGGTGTGGGCCTATTTGAGTTTATTTTGTTTGGGACTCTGTGTTTCCTGGTTTTGGATGTCTGTTTCCTTTAAAAGCTTGGGTAAGTTTTCAGCATTATTTCTTTGAATATGTTTTCTTTTTAATCTTATGTTTTTTATTTTATTATTATTTTTATATTATATTTTATTGATTATGCTATTACAGTTGTCCTGATTTTCCTCCCTTTGCCCTGCTCCCCCCAGAGCCCCCTACTCCCTCAGGAAATCCCCTGCCTCCTACTCCCTCAGGAAATCCCCCCACCATTGTTCATGTCTATAGGTCACGTGTACAAGTTCTTTGGCAACTCCATCTCCTATTCTGTACATCCCCATGGGTATTCTATAATTACCTATTTGTATTTCTTAATCCCCTCACCTCTTTGCCCATTCTCCCTCTTCCCTCTCCCATCTGACAACCATCTGGTAACTACTTTCTTTCCTCTTGCTGCTTTTAAAAGTCTCTCTTTATCTTAACCTTTGGCCTTTTCATTATGATGTGTCTTGGTGTGGGCCTTTTGCATCCATCATAATTGGGACTCTCTGTGCTTCCTGGACTTTCATGTCTATTTCCTTCACTAAATTAGGAAAGTTTTCTTTCACTATTTTTTTCAGGTAGATTTCCAATTTCTTGCTCTTTCTCTTCTCCTGACACCTCTATGAGGTGAATGTTGGACTTCTCGAAGAAGTCCCAAAGGCTGTTTACGCGATCTTCATTTTTTAAAATTCTTTTTCTTCATGTTCTGCATGGTTGTTTTTTGCTTCCTTATGTTCCAAATCATTGATTTGATTCTCAGCTTCTTCCACTCCACTGCTGTTTCCCTGTAAATTGTTCTTTATTTCAATTAGTGTATCCTCTGTTTCTAACTGGATCTTTTTTGTGCTGCTGAGGTCCTCACTAAGTTCCTTGAGTATCCTTAAACCAGTGTTTTGAACTCTGCATCTGGTTGATTGCTCATCTCCATTTTATTTAGCTCTTTTTCTGGAGTTTTGATCTGTTTCTTCATTTGGGCCCTGTTTCTTTGTCTCCTCATTTTGGCAGCCTCCTTGTGTTTTTTTCTATGTATTAGATAGAGCTGTTTTGACTCTGTGTCTTGGTAATGTGGCCTAATGTAGTAGGTGTCCTATAGGATCCAGTGGCATAGCCTCCCCTAGCCCCCAAGATGTGTACTTGAGGTGCACCCTTTGTGTGGGCTAGTACACCCTTCTTTTGTAGTTGAGCCTTGGTTTCTGTTGGCAGATCCATGAGAGGAATTTACCCAGGCCAGTCAGCAGCAAGGACTGGCTCTGACCACTGACCACCAACCTCTGCCCTCCATGGAGGATCAGCTGTGCAGGGACAGGGTGCTGGTGCTCCAGTGTGGTCTATAGCTTTCCACTGGGTGTGCTGGCCCTGGGGTTTCCTGGGTGGTGCAGGTCAAGGTCAGCCCCCACCTGTGTTTTGCTCAGGGCACCAGGCCTGAGCTGTAAAGCAATCTGAGATGGCTGCTACTTGTGCTGGGTTTGGAGATTCCCAGGCAAAGCCAAGCTGTGACTATAATCTGGCTGTAGCTAGGGCTCTCTGAAGCCAGCTGTTGCTTGTTTGTTAGGATTTAGGAGCCAAGACCAGCCATTCTTATGGAAAATCAGCTAGGGTGGGCCCATAAATTGGGTGGGGCAGAGCATCTGGGAATCTCCAAGGTGAGTCACACAGTGTTAGCCACGTTGATGGAGTCTCAGATATGGCATCAGCTTACTGGCTCTGTGGGGGGAGGGTTTAGCAAGGGGACAGTGGCCTCTGCTCACCTTGATGCCAGATACTTCAGTTTCTCCCTGTATACCACTGGTGACTTTCAAGCAGCTAACCCTTTACTGGAGCTCAGAGGGAGTGAGTCTGATTAAGTGAGTCTGTGTGTGGGTTCTTTAACATGAACTATTTGGGGCTCCAGAAGTTTCTTCCCCCATCTCAATCTCCACTGGTTTTTGTAGCCAGAAGTTTTGGGGAATTATCTTCCTGGCACTGGAATCCTCAGCTGGGGGGCCTGGTGTGGGGCTGGGACTCCTCGCTCCCAAGGTATTCCTCCTGAATTTTTATCCACGTGGATGTGGGACCAGCCCATTCCACATTGGCACCCCTCCTCCCAGCCTGGATGAATGTGGTTTCTTTAATTCCTTAGTTGTCAGACTTCCATTCAGCTCAATTTCTGATGTTCCTGATTGATGGTTGTTCTATATTTCAGTTTTAAATTTGATGTGGTTGTGCAAAGATGCAAGCCATGTCTGCCTATGCCACCATCTTGACTGGAAGGTCCCTTGTCCAGCCTCTCATATTCTTTTCTTCACTGTTTGCACCAATTTGTAATTCTACTAACAATGCATGAGGGTTCTCTTTTCTCCCTATCTTGGTCAACACTTGTTATTTGTTGATATGTTGATGATAGCCATTCTGACAGGTTAAGGTAGTATCTCATTGTAGTTTTAATTTATGTTTCATTGATGTTTAGTGATGTGGAGCATCTTTTCATATGTCTATTGGCCATCTGTATGTCTTCTTTGGAGAAACATCTATTCAGGTCCTCTAAGCAGTTTTGGTGTGGAGTTGTGTGAGTTTTTTATATTCTCCTAATCTGTAGATTGTCTTTATGGTTTGTTAATGGTGTTCTCTGCTGCACAAAAACTTTTAGTTTGATGTAACCATACTTGCTTATTTTTTTGTTTTCCTTGATCAAGGAAATATATGAAAAAATTATTAAGAGCGGCGTCAGAGAGTTTACTGCTTATGTTTTCTTCTAGAACTTTTATACTTTCTGGTCTTAGATTTAAGTCTTTAATGAAGGAGTGTCCAACCTGCAACCTGCAGGGCACATGTGGCTCAGGATGGCTATGAATATGGCCCAACACAAAATTGTAAAATTACTTAAAATATTATGAAATTTTTTTGTGATGATATTTTGTAATGTATTTAATGTGTGGTCCAAGACAACTCTTCTTCTTCCACTGTGTCTCAGAGACAACAAAAGGTTGGACACTTCTGTATTAATGCATTTTGAGTTCATTCTAGCATATGGTGTACAGGAAAAGAATCACAGAAATGGAGATCATATGGAGGGTTATCAGCAGGGAGAGGGAGGGGGGAGAGAGGGTGAAAAGGTACAGGGAATAAGAAGCTTAAATGCTTGGTACAAAATAGACAGGGAGAGGTTAAGAATAGTATGGGAAATGGAGAAAGCAAAGAGCTTACATGTATGACCATGGACATGAACTAAAGGGCATGGGGGATATGGGTGGGAAGAGGGTGTGCAGGGCAGAGGGGAATATAAGGGAGGAAAAAAATGGGACAACTGTAACAGCATAATCAATAAAATATATTTTTTAAAGAAAAGAAACAAAGACAAAAAATTTCTTATGCACCCAATACATCTGTTCTGCCAGAGTAAATGGCGAGATCCCCTATATGGAAAGGAATGTGTC
>VMDR010021171.1:0-17028 GCA_007922815.1 Macrotus californicus | reverse complement strand
AAAAAAAATCATAAAATCATAGAAAAACAGAGGGAAAGTAAATGAATATAAATACAGTTCCTCAGTCCAAAAACATTCTCTGGACTTAATCTAATATCCCACACAATTTCTGAGAAAGAAAAATCATTTCTACTTTTATTGGAAGCAAAATCTTGGAGAACTGTATTTGACAAAGAGCCAAGAATTAGATTTTGTGACCAAAAGTGAAAAATATTGGAATGATTTAACGACTTTTTAATTGCCAGCCTAATTTTTATCCTTGAATATTTTAGTTTCACTGCAAATAAAATACCAGGTATTCCATGTTTCCATATTTCTTCTTACAAAATTATGTGGCTCACCTATGTCCTTTTCCATTGCTCCAGCCAGCTCCTCGACAGTCATTCCAATCCACACCTCCACCTCCTTTCTAGATTTTGTGGAAGATAACTGAGATTTCTGTGATCTTTCTTCCTATCAAAAATTCAGAATACGTGGAGAAGAAAAACTTTTAAGTGACAATTTATATTTATTCTGGAATATCTACCACAGCTTCTATTTCTACCAATTAACACGCCCATAAGCAGTTAAATCTCAGATGAAAACTAAAAGTCATCATTCTTAATTTACTGTTATACACCAATTTCTAAGTAATCAAATTCAACATCATTGCCAAACAACTAACTGGAACTTCCCTTCTTCACAAAGATTTATTGCCTGGAGTGTAGCATATGGAATAAAGATTCTGTGAATGACAAAATACTCAAAATAAACTTCTCGTGGCTCTAGGCACTTTCATGTCAGACCAAATACCACAGTAATGATACAGATCTGTAACTACCTTCTTTGTTACCAGAAGTCTATATTGAGATAAAGCAGCCCCAAGGAGCGTGTCTGTTTGCCAAGGCCGGGTGTACCGCTGAGCTGCCCATACTGGGTAAGCGGATGAAAACACACGCCTCCACTGTGCTAACGTTCTTCTTTGACCAAGGCTTTGCAACTGTCTACAAACAGTGTGAAATCGCAGCAAATTCTCCAACTTCAGCATCTTCTGGTTCATGCTTCTCCTAGAAAAAAAGGTTTAAAGTAATTATTTTGGTTAATATTTAAATCAAGTTAGTGGATATTAATTGGATATCTATGACATGGAAAGTCATGTACTACAGTTACAGTAGGTAAAACCAGGTTCCTGCCCTGAAAGAGCTCACAGTCTAGTCGGAGTTGGGATCCCACACTAACCACTCTCTAAACATTACTATTGTTAATGTTCCTATCATGACAAAATGGAAATACAATAAAAACTTATAGAGGGCTCTTTTTTCACTCTTGAAAAACATCAACTAACCAAATCAAAAACAGAATGACTTTCCTAAAATGCAAGTTTGAACTCATCAGCTCTCTGCTAAGCACCCACCAATGCCCCCCATTTATCACCAGTTTAATGTACAACTTCAGCACATGCCATATAAGGATTCATTTATCTGCCCTCTTGACCTCACTTCATCTCTTTCTTATACTCTTATAGTCCCCTCACTCCTACCTCCCAGGCTTTTGTTATTCTTACCCACCTGTAATCTCCAAAGGTTTGTCATCTAATTTTGAAACTTTGCATAAGCACCTTCCCCCACTTGGAATAGTCTTTCAACATTCACCATTTTTCCCTCTTCCCCATTGCCCAAAGATGCTTTAGAGAGGAAAGAAGCCACCCAATAATATATCTATTAAATAATGCCTTTTGGTATCATTCTTGGAATGAAAGAAGAGTTTATTGAGAGAACACTGCAACAGAAAATAGTATTGTTTAGAACTCAGTGTATAGTTCTTTTCCTCCTTTAGTCTTCTATTCCTTCTACTTTCAAGACTGCATTTCTACAGCTTTGCTTTTCAGTTTTCTTTTCAAAGATTTTTATTTTATTTATTTTTAGAGAGAGGGGAAGAGAGGGAGAGAGGGAAACATCAATGTGTGGTTGTTACTCATGCGCCCCCTACTGGGGACCTGGCCTGCAACCCAGGCATGTACCCAGACTGGGAATTGAACCACCGACCCTCTGGTTCGCAGACTGGCACTCAATCCACTGAGCCACACCAGCCAGGGCTACTTTGCAGTTTTTAAGGACAGGAACAATTAAAATAATGTAAGAAGTACATGTTTTCCTCTCAGCAAACATTCCCTGAGCACCAGCTTCCAGGCAGTGTGCTTGAAGTTTTTGATTCAAAGTTTAATAAGCCAGAGTCCCTTCCTTCAGAGTTCACTGTCTTTAAAGTGTTCCAATGTGATTCTCAGGCACATTAAACACCTTTAAATATCTCAAGAATGGCACATGAAAAAAATTTATTTAGGTATGAATCTCTGGACTAAGAGGTAAACAGTGCTCAGGAAGCACAGGATTCCTTAGGGAGGAAAATAATTTTAATGAGTCTTATGCCAGATTTGACAAGGGCACACATTAATGGAGTAGGAGGATAGGCCCTACGTGGAGATTAACCAGAGCACAGTTATGTAATTAATGCCAGAATTAGAAAAACATTGAGGGCAATCATCCAAATAACAAAACTGGAAGGCACCTTACTTGCTAACTCCAAGCCCCTCATTTTACAGAAAAGTACAATGGAGCCCAGAGGGCTCAAAAAAACCCTTCTCCAATGGCATACCGCCAGTTCATGGCAGGCAGAACTAGAACCCAGGCTTTCGACACCCAATTCGGTGTTCTCTCGCCGCGAGGACATTGACGGAAAATGAAGAAGGATGTTGGAAATACTAGTTGCACTGGTGGAAACGTCTGAATAGAACGTTTGGAAGCCTTGGAATTTATTTTAAAGGTAAAAAGAAGTCACTGTAAAAAAAGTACAGATGTAGGGTGGCTTCGCCTGGAGCCCGAACCCAGAACGCCCCGGGTTCAAAGGAGGCTGGGACTGGGGGACGCATCTGTCGCCGCGCTTCTGGTCGCACACGGCTTTGGTAAGCCTAAAGAAGGGTCGTGCAGGGGGTAAACGCATCAGGGAAAAGCCTCCGAAAGCGCAATGTTTATGACTTGTGCCACTGACACTTAGGGCCAAACAGTATACGCCACCCGGGACGACCCGGCTGAGGGACCCCACTCACTTAGCTCCTACATGAAGCCCGGAGTGTCTGGCTTCTGAGACTGGGCAGAAATCACCTTCCGGACACGGGAGAACTGTCGGTCAGTACGTCTCCGAAAAGGTCCCCACCGGGCTTCCGGTGCCGCCGGAAGCGGTTCTTCCAGCAATTCTGAAGTCTGAACTCGGAACCGTCGCCCGGGCTGTCTGCCGGCCCGGCGAGCGCCCAGCGGGCGACGCGCCCGTTCAGCCTGCAGCGTGCTGCCCGGGGTACCCGCGTCCCGGCACTCGCTTCCGCAGCTCCCTCTTGTGGGGCCGTGAGCGCCTCGGTGCCCACCCTCCAGGGAAAGGTAAAAGGGGAAACGTGGGGGAAATGATTGGTTCTTACAAGACGCGTTACAAGGAAAAAAAATACCAGGGAACGTGATGGTAGAAGCAGTTAGTACTGTGTAAGGAGCTCTTTCTCTTTCAAAACTCGCCTCGTGTGGGTAGCATTTCAAGCAGTGTAGCCGCAGTGCGTTGCAGTCCCGGCTCATTCCCTGTTGGGGGACGTTGTGTAAACTCTGAGCCTCCGTTCTGCAGGACAGTAATGATGTAGCTATTTCATAGAATAGCAATAAGGTTTATAAGAGCACCTGGTTCGTAATAAGAGTTTGTTGTGATTATTACCGCTTCCTCCCAGAGCACTTCCACACTTTGATTGGACATGTCTTTGACCCCTTCCCCTTAACCACAACCACCACCAACAACCACCACTCAAGAGTCTAAATACTGTTTTATCTCTGTCCTCAAACCCAAGGTTAATGATATGGTATAGAAGAGTTTCTTACTCAAAAGCGTACCTATGAAGGGGAACCCAAAAAACTCCCCAGGAATTATCTTCTGGAGGGCAGCCCCCTTGTAGTATAGGCTTCCCTCCCTCCCACCTCCCAGGTCAGTTATAGGAATCCATCTGTATCACTGTACTAGCTGGCCTTGTTGTGACAGGCTGTGTTTGGCTTCAGTGAATTTTTTTTTTTTGAAGACTCAAGTCATTTGTCCATTTCATGTTGGGTGACTTTTAAGTGCACCTGCCTGCAACATGCAGAGTGTTTAGCAGTTTTTGACCAAACACAGCATGCCACACCCTCTCTATTCACCTGATCTCGACCCAGTGACGTTTTTCCCCCTGATGAAAAAAGTCCTCAAAGGGAAACGTTTTGCCAATGTGGGAGAGATTAAACAAAAAACGGTAGAAGCACTAATGGACATCAAAGTTGACAAGTTCAAAAAGTGTTTTGAGGAGTGGAATAAAATCTCCATAGGTATATTGAGTCAAATGGAGAGTACTTTGAAGGTGACTGAAGTTTAAATATGTAAGAATAAATATAATTTTTAATAAATCAATTCTGGGAGTTTTGGGGGTCCCCTCCTACTGTTATCTCCCTTCCATAGTTTGACTTCCTATCTCATTACTCCTCATTTTATTTATTTATTTAGTTTAGAGAGAAACAGTGACCTGTTGTTTCACTTATTTATGCATTCATTGGCTGTTTCTTGTATGTGTCCTGACTGGAGATGGAGATGGAACCCATAACCTTGGTGTATGGAGAGGAGGCTCTAACCAAATGAGCTACCTACCAGGGCATCATCCCCCACCTTTATATATATAAATATATGTTTTTTTAAGGGGGAGAGAGGGAGGAAGGGAAAGTGAGAGAGAGAAGCATTAACTGGTTCTCTCTCACACGCTCCCCCAACTGGGGACCTGTCCCACAAACCAGGCATGTGCCCTGACCAGGAATGCAAACAGTGACCTCTCAGTTCGCACACCAGTGCTCAATCCACTGAGCTGCACCTGCCAGGGCTCCTCCCTTTTTTATGTTTGTCTCCCCAGTGCCTACCACAAACATATGCAATCAGTACTGCTGAATGATTGAATGGAAATCTCTGTCCTGGAAATCTTTTTAATGAACCTAACACCCACACACTTGAAAATGATTAGAGTTCATTCTAATTGCTATCATTTTACTTACCATTCACAAATACCCACTGGAGTGCAATTTCTGCAAGAAATTGTTCTTTGCTCTCTTTGTCTTGCCAAGCAGTTGAGAAACAAGCAGAAATTGGTTGGTAGAACATCAAAGTAGTGGTCATATCTTTCCCCAATATTAAAGTGAAAATACTTGATACTTTTCTAATCATGAAGATAACACAGCTAATGTAGCAAATTCAAGCACTATATCAAAATATAGAAAAGAGGTTTTTTTTTTTTAAAGATAAGGTCAATTAAAGGAATAGAAGAGCCAACCTGAAAGAGCTCCCAATGACCAAATATGGAAACATTTGAATCACAAAATAACATAGTATTGGATTATAACCCAAAGTAGCAAATAAGTGTACTTATGTCCATACTGATAAAAATAAATTACTAAATAAATAAATAATGCAGCAGAGGGGACAATTTCAAGTAATACATGTACATAACCCACTAGGAGGTAAAGCTTAATTCCCCTCCTTTTGAGTATGGGCTGGACTTAGTGACTTGCTTCCAAAGAATAGAGTATGGAAAGGAGAAAATAGTAACTTCACAGTGGAGAATGCTGGCAAACACCACCCTAACCAATTAGGTAAGGTATAAATCACCAGTGATGTCATGTTGATATCATGTACCCCCTGAAATATGATGAGGACACTCCCTTTCTTACAGTACCCTTCCCAAAAGCCTGTAACTCTACTCATTGGGAAAACATCAGGTAAGCCTAAATTGACGAGCATTCTACAAAATACCTAACAGAACTCTTCAAAACTGTCAAGGTCATAAAAAGCAAGAAAGGACTGAGAAACTATCACAGATCAGAAGAGACTAAGGAGGCATGATGACTGAATGCAGTGTGGTCTTCTGGATAGAATCCTGAAACAGAAAAGCACATTAATGGAAAAAGTGGTGAAATCTGAATAAAGTCTGTAGGTTAGTTAACTTTAATGCTCCAGTGTTAAATTCTTAATTTTCACAAATGTATTACAGTTAATATAACACGTTAACACTAGATGAAACCGGGTGAGGGATGTTTCGGGAACTCTCCACTTTCTTTGCCACTTTTCTGCAATCTAAGTTTATTTAAAAATTGAAAGTTTATTTTTATTTTATTTTTTTAAAGATTCTATTTATTTATTTTTAGAGAGAGGGGAAGGAAGGGAGAAAGAGAGGAAGAGAAACATCCACGTGTAGTTGCCTCCCACGTGGCCCCCACTGGGGACCTGGCCCGCAACCCAGGCATGTGCCCTGACTGGGAATTGAACCAGCAACTTTGGTTCGCAGCCCACGCTCAATCCACTGAGCTACACCAGCCAGGGCAAAAGTTTATTTTTTTTTTAAAAAGTGAATCAAATCTTAAATCTACCACCTCCCCAGAAATAACCACTTTTATTATTTTGATAAACTTCATTTCAATTACCTCTCTATATAAATACATGTACACATACAATTTTATATAAATGAGATTCATACTATAAATGCTGCTTTTTATCTTTAGAACTTAACCACAAATAATGTTCCCTAATGCCATGGCCTTGGTGAAAGCCATATCTCAGAACTATGAAATGATAAGTCATAAAAATCAATGAGCAAAGTTTAATCCAAAAACAGTAAAAAATAAAACAAAACAGAAAAGCAGTTGTATTGTACAGCCACCCCTTGCCTATCTTACCTAGTAAATGGCTTGAACTTTTGTTGGTTCTGCCTTTCAGCTTACCCTTTCAAGAATTTGGCTGAAATCTCCCTTAAGGGGGTAGGTCACTTTAACATCTAGACCACCCATAGTTCTTGATGACAATTAGAGGTAAATTGCCTCCTACAAGAGGAGCAAGGGGTGAATTGCTGCCCTGTGCACTTGGGCACAACAGTACTAAAAGGAGCTATAGTCACCTCACTGGGCAGTCCTAGGAAGAGGAAATCACAAGGAACAACGCAAGAACTAAGTTTCTTCCAAAGAGAAGTTGATCAAGGACGTAGTAAGACAGTTCAAATTTATAAGACTTTATCTGGTTTGTTTTCTGTCTCAGCTGTCGTATGCTGGCTTCACAAAATAAAGCAAAAAACAAAACTCCCCAAACTCTGCAATATAAATTGCTAGAGAAACAGTGCCAGGATTTTTAAAACTAGAAAAGACTTGAGGACCTGAATTATAACAATCTAAAATAATCAGTAATAGTTAATCATAGCTATCTTTTTCACAGCCAATCATGTACTAGTCACATAAATATTTTATTTTGCACATCAGTTGTTCTTGGCATATTAGCAGGTTTGAGGTCCACTGATGATTTAGTTTCCCTTGACTCTGATTTGACAAATACTCCCAATGACAAGTGGGTAATCTAGAGATCACATTTTGGTAAGGTCAATTTATTTTAGGGGAAAATCGCTATACCGTATAATAATAATATGATGTGCTAAGAATGAGGCATTGTTCTTAATGCTTTATAGTCCTCATCTCCTTAAATACTGCAAGACTGAATGTTTTAATTTTGCACATCAATTTTAACAAACTAGAGGGATTGCCTATTATTGAGGAAGTTAAGTGACTTGCCTTGGTCACATCCTTAGTGATTGGTGAGAAGGACCTAAATTCACGTCTGTCTGATTCCAAGGCTGTTCCTTAACCACTTCCATATTTGAGGAAGTTGAATTAAAGATCTTTAGGGTCCCAACCAGCTTTGAGATTTTACCTTTTGAACATTTGAATATTAGCATTTTTTCACTTAAATTTTATATCAACCTATACTCTGGATGTATGGTAAATCTTTGCATTTCCATTAGTATTTCAGCTGTTACTAAAGCAACAATTATCTTTATGGAAAACAATCAGAGTAACGTTTTATATAACACTTGTGGAAATGATGACATTAATCTCTAGGAACCTCTAATAAAAGCCATAGCAATAATCAGTAAAGGTATCTGCACTGGGCTTTCATTAGCAATGAGATAGTTGTCTCTTTATCACTGACATGCAAATTACACAAAGCTTTTCTGTGGGCCTCCTCTCGAGTCTCATTAAATTATACTGATTTCTTTTTACACAATTACATCTCCTAAGCATGTTTTTTTTTTGTTATAAAGTCTTTGGTTCCTTTTTATTAGTTTTATTGAGGTATGATCGACAAAACTGTAAGATATTTAAAGTGTACACATGATGATTTGATATATTATACATTGTGAAAGGACTCCCGCAGTTAATTAACACAGCCATCACCTCACATACTTTTACTTTTTTTTCCTTTTGGTGACACCATTTAAGTTCTACTTTCTTAGCAAATTTCAATTCTACAATAAAGACAATAGTCACCGTGTTAAACATTAGATCCTCAGACCTTATTCATCTTGTTAACTGAAAGTCTGTACCCTTTTACCAACCTGTATTCCTTCTTCCTCATTCTTGTCCCAGCTCTTTCACTAACTAGCATGAAGATTTTGAATAAGATGCTTAACCTTTATGGTGTTCAATATCTTTATTACAAAATTAAGAAGGTTAAACTCAGAGTATTATTTTTGAAAAGTTAAAAAATATGACTTAAAATAGCCCTGGTTGGTGTAGCTCAATGGATTGAGCGAGGGCAGGGAACCAGTCAGTCGCTGGTTCGATTCCCATTCAGGGCACATGCCTGGGTTGCGGGCCAGGTCCCTACGTGTGAGAGACAAACCCACATTGATGTTTCTCTCCCTCTTCTTCTTTCCCTTCCCCTCTCTCTAAAAATAAATAAATATTTGAATATATATGACTTAATGACCATATGTCTAAAGACGTATTTAACTCATTCATGAGGGAACTAGCAAGATGGTAAGTAACCCTTATTCAAAGGGGCCAAGTATTTACAGTGGCTGAAAGAATGAATGCTCCAGTAAGACTGATAATATATACAAAATTAGTTAATATCCTGCAGCATAGAGGGGAAGGGTTTTCAGCAACTACTCTAAAGGACACATGGACAAAACCAAGGGGGAGGGTGGAAGCAAGGGAGGGAGGTGGGTTTGGCTGCGGTTGGTGGGGGGGAAGTGGTGGGGGAAAAATGCAGACAACTGCAATTGAACAATAAAATAATTATTTAAAAAATAAATAAACCACATCTTTATTAAAAAAATATGCTGCAGCACAATAAAACTAACTGTTGGGACACTATTCTGTCCTCTCTTTGCCCTCCGAATTCATCTTTCGGATCTCAGAGGACTTCCTTGATCCACTCCATCTTCCCCCAAACTAGGTGAGATTCCCCTTTTATGGGCTCTCACAGCATCACATATGTCCTTAGCACTTGCCACCCAGGCAATGTAACATCTGTTTCTGTGGTTATTTGACTGATATCTGTGTCCTCCAACAGACTGTTTGCTCTGCAGGCAGGGGCTCTGTCAGGTTTCGCTCACCACTGTACTTCCAGTGCTGAGCTGATCATCAGTCATATTTTATTGGATTGAATTGAATAAGCCCCAAGTCCCCACATGTTAATCTGAGGTTATTATTGAGATTTCCTCCTTTCTCCACCTGAGATTTAAGAGCCAGGCAACTGGACTGTGAGATTATCGTCTTCTTTGTCACAGCTCCTCCTTGAGCACTGATGCTCAGAGGGTACTTGGGCCGCATCTGCTCTGGCCAGGCTGCCCCAGGTGGACTGCCTTCCACTGATAGCAGGTGCCCATCTTGCTATCCACTGAGAGAAAGAACGCCAATAAGGGACTGTTCTCCCCACTCCCGTCTTCCCCACCTCAGTCCTCACCCTCTCTTTTGACTCCCGGATCTGCTTTCCTCTCCCTTATTCTAGGAACTAACCTCCACGTCTGGCCTCCTGGGGTAAATCCTCTTCATTTAGACAAGGGCCTATCGAAACCAGCCTTCATGGAATGGGATTACGGAAAGAAGATACTAACACTAACTAGTAATTTTTTACTTTGTTACACAGGTGTGTGTGTGTTTTGAAGCAAATAGGGGCTGTATTGTCTATATAGTACTCTTCTAAAGCTCATTTTCCCCATTTACTGAATTCTATTTCTCTATATCCTTAAATATTGCGAGTATGATGGAGAACGTAGAATTCCCTAGGAAGATGTCACCTGATTTATTTAACAAGCCCCTTTATGGTGGTATTAGTCCTTGTCTCCTGCTACCAGCCTTCTCTTTCTGCTCCACTGTTCACATGAAATCGTAATGCTCAGGACACATTGTGCTTTTTCACCTCCATCCCTCAATTCCTGGAGTTTCCTCAGCTGGAACACATTTTTTCTCCTGGCAAATTCCTACTTATTGTTCAAACTGGTATCATCTTCCTCTAAAACTTCCCTTGGTGCACACCCCAGTCTGCTTAGTGCCCTTCCTCTGAGCTCCCAATGCTTCCTCAAGCATCTACGATTGTTACACTAGGCATGTTTTCGTGGCTTTATCCCCTGTGAATGTCTTAGTTCTTGATTTGCTAGATTTGAAGGTCTTTGAGGAGAAGCAGCATAGCACACACAGAAGATATGTTGAAGAGACACATTGCAGCTGGCATTTCCCCCACCCCCACCATCCTCTTGCTTTCTTTTTATGTACACACAGCTTCTTAGGATGGCTTTCAACTCACCTGTCCTGGAATTGCCCTGTTTCACCCAGTAATGGGGACTTCTAACTTTCTTCACCTAACAAATGCAATTATGTCCAGTTTTCTTGGTGTTGATAAGTATTTTATAATTTTGACCTTTTTATTTCCTTTCTCAGGGAAGCTACAGTTGTAGCTGTTTCTTTACTTTGAGCAGACGTAAGGTGAAAGTCTCTTGTCCTGGACCCTGGCGTAATTCCATCTTCCAGCTCTCTTTTCCAGGTTCTGTTCTTAACTGTCAAGTATCCACACTCTTCCTGATGATAATAAGAGTATTTCCCTCAACGTGTTCTTGTAGAAATGTCACAGATTTATTAAGTCTTTTTTGTTTGTAAAATAATTTGGCAATGTGCATTTTTCACCTGTCTCCTAGAATCATGAGGTTTCATATTCAAATACTGTGACTAAATATTTAGTTCCTCAAGTTCATGCTGATATTCTAAATTTAATGTTTTCTGTTGTTGTTTGCAAAATAAATTTGAAATTGTATTTGCTTTGAGGACAATGCCAAGGATAGCATTTCTTTTGTATTTAATATGATGCTGACAAATAAATATTGCTTTGAACCTGGGTTAGCTTTTTAACAGTGACATAACATACTTTTACTATAGACAAATTTAGCTCTGTTTTATAATAGAAATCTTTGATTGTAAGACTAGTTTGGAGCAGGATACTTGGTAGACTAAAATTAAGAGAACATTAGTCTAGACTAAGGGGAAAATTGACACAGTCCCATCCAGCGGGACCGCGTGCTGTTGTTGTGGATGATTGTCCTATATTCCTGGACAACATGACGAACAAATTCACACAGACTAAAGAAATCCGGTAGAGAAAAAGGGGATGGCGAGTGCACTCTCTAAGTGAGAAAGTGCTAGCTTGGCCACTCTCTCAGTGAGAGAGAGAGAGGGCCCTGATTCCCTCCCCCTGGACAGGCTTTTATTGACACTCTAGGTACATTACATCCAGGATGATCCTCATTAACTATGCACAGGTTGGCTTTGGGTGGATACCTTTTATAGATAACAAAGGAAAGAATGTTACTAATTATTTCAAAGAGAAAGGTCATTTACAAATGTAAAAAGGAGTAGGCTGAGCTGTTTACACTCATGCTTGGGAAGTCTAGCACAGGTCACAGTAAACTTCTGCTGTCTCCATCCCAGGTGAGGGAGTTTTTTGCAGGAGCAAGTTTCAAAGTGGCCTAGGAGCAATGCAAGCCTGATTCCCCACAGGAGACCTATTTGTGGACGTTTTCTGCACGCCACACGCATCTGTCTGCTTTCAGAACCAGAGCTGAGCCATAAGCCACAGTGCACACGGATAGGTTCCCTATAGAAAATGATAGTAGTTTCGGCTAGGGTAGTGATTTTCAACCTTTTTCACCTCATGGCACACATAAACTAATTACTAAAATTCTGTGGAACATCAAAAATTATATTTTTCTGTCTATATGACCAAAAATAGGTATATATAAATAATAATAGCAATTACCTACCCTTTTCGCTCCAAAGGGACTTTTTAAAAAAATCAGGTGCCTATACTTGTATATAAGAATTTCTGGTACCAAGAATTAACCATCAGACACAATCTTATTTTGTGACATAACCAATAAGATGCAACTCTGTTATGTAATCTATATATTTATGGTTCAAGACAGGGCATTCACATGGGAAGATTATTGTCGTGTTGGCTGTTGTCAGTTTTTATTTCACAATCTAAAGAAAAAAAGGTCAGTGTTTCTGACTAACTAGGCAGATACTGCATTAAAAAAAAAACCTCTTACAGTACACTGGTTAAAAATCACTGGGCTAGGGTGGTGGAGATGTGGTGAGAAGTGAATGGATTTGAGAAACGACTGTGATGGATTAGCTAAGGGGAGGCTGGGTGGTGGTGGGGAGTGGGGGGGCTGGGGGAGGGATTCAGGCCTTGCATAGCTGATGGATGGCAGTTCAATCCCAAAAAGATTTCCAGGTCAGAACACCTGATTGCCATAGACAATGTGCTGGATGTCACTGCCAGTGTTACCTCTTTTCATTCTCCTTTTGTAGCTGTCATGGAAATTCTACCCTAGATTACTATTTTCCTACTTTTAGACATAATTTACATTGCTTAGTTTCAAGCATATTCCGATTCTTCTTTCCTCTGTCTACTCTCAGGTCACCATGGTTGGATTTGCATATTCTTGAAAGTCTTCAAATATTTAAGGACAGTCATTTGGGATATGCTTTATCTTCAAATGTGTGCTCTTCGCTCTTCTATTGCTTTCTACTTTCATTCTTAGAGGGAAACCTAGTGGGAAAAAGTGAGCCCCACCACACCTTACATGTTGAAGTAAATTTTAAATTAGTGAATTGAGTGTTCAAAATTAAAAAAAAAATAGGTTGAATGTGAAAGCCATTAGCATTCATTCAGTGGCAATGGGAGCCAAGACATAAACAAAGCTAATTCACAAATGGGGAAAGGAAATAATAAACATGACAAAAATGTTTCAAGTAAGCCTTTCCGCCTTGTCTATGTTTTCTAAACACTCTGTAATGTAGTATGTTTGCTTTCTTAAAAAAGATTTTATTTATTTTTAGAGAGGGGAAAGGTAGGAGAAAGAGAGGGAGAGAAACATCAATGCGTGGTTGCCTCTCATGCGCCCCCTACTGGGGACCTGGCCCGCAACCCAGGCATATGCCCTGACTGGGAATAAAACCAACGGCCCTTTTCTTCACAGGAAGGCACTCAATCCACTGAGCCACACTAGCCAGGACAGTAATGTAGTATATTTGCTTTTGTTTTTGACCTCAATTTAGGTGACCATTGGTAGTAAGTAGCCTGTTGTTGGTTCTATAATCAGACATCAAATAATTAGATGAAACAAGAATTAGACGGGAAACATAGCTTAATAGTTTTAAGAGGAGGGTTAAGCTGAGAAGTTTTATAATTGCACTATCCAAGGCCAATTCTGAGTGAAATTGTAAAGTCGGCTCTGATTTACTTCTCTTTTGCAGTTTCCTCGTAGGCCATTATGCCGGTGTTTTCTGAAGAGGCTTCCTTCTCCAGGCCTTCAATATGTACCCCAGACATGACCTAAATTTATTCACACAAGAGTTGAATGTCTCGAAGAATATCTACGTTTATCTGGGATTTGAGGCTTAGTCTAAATCCATACATGAAAGCCTAATATGGAAATCCAGCCCTCATTCGAGGGGTGAGTGCAAGTTTCGAAGGCTGGCGGAAAACACCCCACCAAGAGGTAGGCAAACTGCTGCTGAAAAAGTTGAGTCCTGGTTGCCACAGCTAATATTCGTAGATGAAGAGCAACAAAAGTTAACTTTCAGAAAAGGTAAGATGTAAAATTATCATTTAAAAATTAAAAGTTGAGAAGTCTTAAAAGGATAGGGATTCCCCCCCCCGCCCCGCCCCTCCCGTGAGGGTTATCCAGCTCAGGGAGTTTTCCCCGTGAAACCCAAAACGGGTCCCCCTGCACAGAGGACAAGCAAAAACCCGAAGAGGCAGGCCACTGCAGATCGGTAGGTGACAGGTTTAATAGGCAAGGGAACTTACCTAGGCGTCGTCGTGGGTGACTGCAAGATGAAATCTCCATCCTTGTTCTTGAGTTTCTACAGAGGCCTTAACATGGTTCAGTCACCTATACTGTCCAGGTGGTCTTAACATATTTCTTTCTCAAGGTTGCCCCCTTCAGGCGGCTCCCAGTACCGAAACAGTGGGCGGACTGGAGTTCTGAGGGTGGGGAAGTGGGTGAGGAGCCTCTGATTGCTCCCTTCAGCCCTGGGTCTGTGGGAGGTCAGGTCCTCTCCGTGACCAACTTCAACACTCCTTAAACTGAACGTCGTTATTAGGTCTGATTCTACTTAAATGGCAGGTATGTTGGGCACAGGAACCAGAAGCGGGGTTAGGGAAGGCACCTCCCTGCTGTGGTAAGGAACCCTGCAGGTGCTGCAAGGCTGTCTCCACGGAGTTTTCGGGGACACGCAGGGACAGGCGCACCAAGACGGCGCCGCCCACTCCGGCCCGCTCCGCCCTGGGATTCCAGCGGCGGCCTTGGTCCCTCCCAGCACTTCCGTCTCAACCTCTAGGGACGCCTGGCACTTCCTCCCACACAGTCTGTTCCGCAGGCCACCACAACCGTATGGCCGGCACCGAGTTGCGTGCGGCTCTTGAGCAGCTGCTGGATACCCTCGGCATCCGCACGGAGGTCGTGGAGCATCCGGAGGTGAGGCGCTCCCGCGGGGACAGCCGCGCGGGGCGAGGAGATGGGACTGCGGTGGTGGGCGCTGCGGCGGGACCGGAAAAACCACGTGTCCGTTCCAGGGCGTTTCCCGGGTTGTAGTACGGAAGGGGCTTGACAGAAACATCAAAAGCCTCTCGATTTGGGATTACGATGTTATTGGGAGAAAACTTGTGCACCTTAAACTGGTGTGGACTGTTGGTCAGTGTGTCCACTTTACGTGTAGCTGAAGTTAGTTCCCAAGCAGTAAACTGTCCCTGCATGGCTACGGTGTATCAGGCGGCATGCACACAGCAGGGCACCAAGGTTAGGGAGGTTTCTTAAAAATGTTTAAATTGATTATGCTTACGGAGTTTTGATTAATCTTTTTACAGAGAGGGAAAGGAAGAGAAACAGCGATATGAGAGAGGCTTATCGATTGGCTGCCTCTCGCACGCCCCAACCGGGGACCTGCCAGGAATGTGCCTTGGCGGGGATCCAACGGCGACCTTTTGATTTGGGGGACAGTCCCCAAGCCACTGATCCGCACCAGTTGGGGCGGCAGTTTGGTACTTTTAACATGGTTTTGTTTCACGAGACCAATTGTAATTTGAGAGCTGCAGGGACAGTTTTTACCTAAGACTTAAGTAACAACTAATGGTAATAGCTAAATATGGTAATCTTCAAAGGGTAGAGAAGTACATTATAAGTCTTACCTTTACAAATTTAATGTCCAAATTATATTGTTTTGTGATCTTCCTCCTTCCTATATAGTCCACATATCCCCTTTTCCCTGTGTACATTACTAGCTTTCAGATGTTCTCCATCAGTGCAGGGTCTCCTAAGCACCCTCACTATGGTTATGTATTTGTAGATTGGAGGTTGTCACCTGACCTGGATGTAATTATAATGCTAAAGAGTCTGGGCTTTTATAAACTTCAAGTACCAAAAGTTGGAAGAAACAACAAAAAGCATTTTAAGCATGTGAGGGCCTGGCCAGCACACAGGAATAGGGAACTGATCTAAGAGAAACTACTTGAGGTCTTGGTGTAAGGAATTGAGTACTTCCTAACCATGCTGTTTCTACCCAACCAGCAACATACATACAACTGTTTAAGCATGCAGTGTGTGCATACATGCAATATTATTTCAAATTTCTCATGATATTTTACAGGTGTTTACAGTTGAAGAAATGATGCCGCATATCCAGCATTTGAAAGGAGCACACAGTAAGAACTTATTTCTTAAAGACAAAAAGAAAAAAGGCTACTGGCTGGTGACAGTTCTTCATGACAGACAAATTAACTTAAATGATCTTGCCAAGCAGTTAGGTGTTGGGAGTGGAAATCTGCGGTTTTCTGATGAAATGGCCATGCTAGAAAAACTAAAAGTTGGCCAAGGCTGTGCCACACCCTTGGCACTATTTTGTGATGATGGAGATGTGAAATTTGTTCTGGATTCTGCTTTTTTGGAAGCTGGACATGAAAAGGTGTACTTTCATCCAATGACCAATGCTGCAACCATGGGATTGAGCCCTGAAGACTTTCTTACATTTGTGAAGAAGACAGGACATGATCCCATAATAGTAAATTTTGATGAAAACAACTAATTGGGCTAATGTTTAGAATACATTTCTGAAAGTTGTTTTTTTAATTTGTAATTTGTAAAAAGCATTAAAAGTAGTAGTCACCAAACCAAGGTGCTAAATATTCTTACTATTTAGGAGGGATATTGCATCTTAAAGCTGTTTTTAAAAAGATCTATTGAGGTAGTGTTAGCTCAGATAACCCTGGCCCCCTCCTCCTTTCCCTATGACTCATTACAGAAATGCCTTCAAAAATTAAGAACATCAAAACTAAGATTCATTAACTAAGATTAACTATCCTACATCTTCGTTAGGGTGTTTATTGTACTTGAAAATTGGAGCAGAAAAGTATATATAAAATTATGTATATGATAGTGTACATCGAGGGAAAAATTAAAAGGAATATAAGAATATATTAAATTGTTGAAAATGGTTATCTTTGGGGAGTGAGGATTAAGGAATTTAAAAATCCCCAGCAAAATAATTAAAATAAACATAGGCAAGGGCTAAGAATTTCCATTACTGGGTGTTTTTAAACATGATTTTCAGTGAAAAAAATACGCTTTTTATA
>VMDR010021170.1:0-16915 GCA_007922815.1 Macrotus californicus | reverse complement strand
CATTTTTCTCCAAAACTGAAAGCAAAAATAAACAAATGTAATATCCTCTAGTAGTTAAAATAATCAAAAGAGAAATAAAAAATACTAAGGGTCATGAATTAAGCTTAAGCTAAAATAGTTCCTCATGATGTTAACTTTACTTTTTTAAGAGGAAATACTAAACTTGCTGAAACAGAAAACATACAGTTTCAACAGTCCTTGTTTTTGTAGATGAGAAGCTCATCATGTCAATATCCCTCACTTCTCGCTTAAGAAAGGAAATAATAACTTTGCTGATTTTAAGCTAAAGAGGTGATATTTCTCCACTTGTTGTTTTTGTCGATGGAAGGCTCATAATGATACGAGGGAGGACCCCGAAGAAGCCGGAATTTATTTATAAAAATTGTGTTTATTCTTACATGTTAAACTTCAGTCACCTTCAAAGTTGCTCTCCATCTGATGCAATATACCTAAGGAGACTGTTTTTCCACTGCTCAGAACAATATGTGAACGTCTCAATTCTGATGCCTTTTACGGCTTTTGCCATTTTTGTTTCCCCTCTGCCTCATTGGCAAAAGGTTTCCCTTTGAGGACTTTTTTCATCCAGGGAAACAAACAAAAAAAATTGTTCGGGGGCAAGATCAGCTGAATAGGGAGGGTGGGGCACTGGGGTCATGCTGATTTTGGTCAAAAACTGCTGAACACTCAGCGTGGGTGTGGGCAGCTGTGCTTGTAAGTGACACCTTGAGTCTTCAAAAACAATTCACTGAAGCCAAAGGCAGCCTCTCACAACACCACCATCTGGTACCAGTACAGATGGGTTCCTAGAACACTCACGTTGCGGGGAAAGTCTACACTACCGGGGGCCCACCCTCCAGAAGATAATTCCAGGTTTTTTGGGTCCCCCCTCATACAACCCCTAATTTCTCTTTTAAAAGAGGAAATACTTACTTTCCCGCACTTTGAGCAGGAGAGGGGGTATCTCTTCAGTCCTTGTACTTGTAGATGAGGGGCTCTCGAGGATTCCACCCCTCACTTTTTCCCTAAGAGAGGAAATAACTTTGCTGGGTTTTGAGCAATAAGGTGCTGTTTTTCCAGTTCTCCTTTTTGTAGATGAGGGGTTTATGATGTTACAACCCTTCGTTTCTTTCTTAGATAGAAAATGCTTTGCTGGTTTTTGGGCAGGAGTGGTGGTGATATTTCTCCGGTCCTTGTTCTTGTAGACGAGGGTTCATGAAGTTATAATCCTTCCTTTGTTTATAAGAATACTAACTTTGCTTCTTTTTGAGCAGGAAAGGTGATCTAACTCCAGGTCTTTTGCTTTTTTTGTAGATGAGAAGCTCATGATGTTACCACCTCTCATTTCTTCCTTAGAAGAGGAAATACTAACTTTGTGTGCTCTAGCGCCGGAGAGGTGATACATTTGTTAGTCCTTTTCCTTGTAGACGAGGGGCTTATAATATCACAACCCCTCATTTCTCCCTTGTGGGGAAACTCTAGCTTTGCTGGTTTTCGAGCAGGAGAGGTGATGTTTCTCCAGTCATTATAGATGAGGGGCTCGGCATGTTATAACCCCTCATTTCCTTTTAAGATAGGATGGCATTAGCATGCTGCATATTGGTGACATTATCAGCACTGCTAGATTTTTTTATAGCCACTCTGCATGGGGGGTTGTTTTTACAATATCTGGAAATAGCCTAGGAGAAGAAATCAAATAGAACACGGGTATGTCAAAATTTTTTTAAGAAAGAGTTCCAGCCTTAAAAAAGAAAACATCACTGATAAGTCATACATTCCCATCCTTTTTTTTTTTAATCCTCACCCAAGGACATTTTTCCATTGCGTTTAGAGAAAAAAAGGAGGGAAGGAGCGGGGGTGGGGGTGGGGGGAGGAAGTGGGGAGGGGAGAGAGAGAAACACTGACTGGCCCACAAGCTGGGCATGGGTGCTGATCAAGAATTGAACCCACGACCCTTGAGTCTACAGGACAATGCTCCAACCAACTGAGACAACTGGGCCAGGACCCCACTTCTTTATATAGATTTAGTAACTGACACTTAGGGTAGCTGTGATCTGCACTGATAGGTCCTTGGGATTCTACTTTATGCTAATTCACTAAGTGAATTTTTAGGGGCTATGATTAGATTGCTAGAGCAAAGGGAACTTAGAATTTTTTAAAGTTTGGGTATTCTCAACGATATGTAGGGCAGGATAGGCTCCTAACAACAATATCATCAGTTGCCTGTACACTTGTTTCCTTAAATATAATAAACATACACTTGGGCAAGATCAGTGTTTATTCAGCTACTTAAATTCTATCCAATCTTCATTAGTTATTATGAAATAGTTATATTTCAATAAAGTGCAGGCATGTGCTATACTTTATTGAAAGGTAGAAAGGTTACTTTGTCCTATGAATTTTACAATTTCCATTAAAAACTCATGTACTTTCCTCACCCAGTATTTGAAACATGTATTATACAATCTAACTACAGGTCTCTCTGGTTAGCTTTGTCTAATAAACTCATGGGACTTAACTGTGACACATATATATGGAATGAATTTGCAAACTGAGTTAAGAGTAGTAAGTAGATTATGTTTATAGATATGATTCGTGATACAATCATAAGAAATTATTCATATATAGGTTAGAATAGGACAGTTTCAAATAAAAAAACATCAACAGATTAAGTCTGACTTAAAATATTCAAAATCATGGTCACAGAATTGATCTATAATTTTAAAAAAAAAATTTTTAAATTTATTTTTAGACAGAGGGGAAGGGAAGGAGAAAGAGAGGAAGAGAAACATCAATATGTGGTTGAGCACATTGCACCCCCTACTGGGGACCTGGCCCGCAACCCAGGCACGTGCCCTGACTTGGAATCGAACCAGTAACCCTTTGGTTCACAGGCCAGCACTCAATCCACTGAGCCATACTAGCCAGGGCTACAATTTTCTTATAAGGTGGGATTCTTATAAAAACCATAAAAGATGCTAAAAATACAATGTGAAAGGGTTAATACATTGTCTTTGGTGTGTTAATCTAAAAAAACCTTTCATTTTCCTAATCATTGCTTAATATGATTTATCTACATGTTGGCTTTGGTGTGTGACAGAAAACTCCACTCAGTGATTCCACAGTCTTACCTCTAGGTTCTGTGCTCTTTCCTTTTGAAGAGGAGCAAATACAATGGGCAGTCCATGGTCCCTTGCTAAGGACCGAAGGTCAAAATAGTATTTGGCATAGACACTGGCAGAAACATTAAGACGAAACTCTAGTAGATCTAAAAAATGCCTTTCCATCTCATTCCTGGGGAAGAAAAAAGGACAAAACCAACACAGGACAATTTTAGTCCACTTGGCTATTTTCATACGTGATCGGGTGCATTCAGGGTGGTATGGCTGTAGACAACGTGGCTATTTCCAAAATTATCATTCTAAGCTACCAGGATGGCTCTGAATTTTGTTTTGAAACAAATAAAGCCTATGCAACTGTCGTAATTCACTAATGTTCAAACAAGCAAACAAGGCACAGCTATTTGTCGTCCTTTCTGCATCCCAGCATACTGAGTTTGGGACAAGAGGGAAGAGGTGGTGTCTCTCTTGTGCCCTTGGAGTTCATTTCTCAGAGCCCCATTAGTGCAGCTGTACGGCTCATGCTCCTCATTCACTCACAAGGCCTTACCGCACTGATCAGATGAGAGGAACGATTTCTTAGCTCTGAGGAACTTGCAGACATTTTCACTAGGCTGGTAACAGGAAGGGGATTACTGAAGTAGAGATGGGCCAGCAAAAGGAGTCTGCACATCACCACGACAACAAATGGACCCATTGAAAGCCACCACTATTATCTCTGAGGGAGAAAACTTGTGAGGCAACAAGAATTCATCTCTAATAAGTAAAGAAACAAATATGCCACTTTCAATGGGAAAGGGAACCCCTCCCCTACCCCAGTGTGTGGGGCTAATGTCAAAGAGCATGATGCAAGTTTCTGTTCACGTCAATCTTACTGGGGTGAGAAACCGTCACTATGATAGAATCGAATGCACTTTTAACACTTGGAAGGCAGAAAGATCAAAGACAGATATCTCAGCTGGACTAAGCCTGCTTTACAACATGACCCCTGATAGAGCACTGGACTCAGACAGTGCTTCTTCCATGCTGGGAATGCAGCCCCGAGGTGCCCAGCACCCCTGCCCTTTGCCAGAACAGGAGGGGAACGTTCCCTCGTGGGGTGAGTTCGGCAAAGCAGGACAGGAAATTTCAGGGCAGTCCTGTACTAGGTGACCATTCTGCTGTCACCGGCCAAGTGGTTAAATAAATTAAAATCAGAGTAAATTATACTACTTCCACAGTCATCCCATTCACAAAGTTAATAAAGTGACAAATATCTTGAACAAACATGAGATAGCTTTATTTTCTAACATATTTGGTTTGTTAGTTTTAAGGTTTTAATAATTTATCCACTGCATGGGTCAACAGAGGCCTGACCTTCTCCTGTACGGAGAGCAGTCAGAGTCTGGGCAGAGGTAAGGCATGCCCACTTGCTAAACTTTAAACCCAACTGAACCTACTTCCAAATTTAAGTTCCAGTTCATATGGCCATAAGTCTATAGAAATGTAAATCATGGTGTTTTGATGATCAGCTAATCAGGACTTAATATACTACAGGAAAAAATGCATCACTGTCCTTTTATATTATCTTCACTAATACATGTTAATTGTGAAGAAATAGGGTACCTTGATAGAATTACCATGTGTGTTAATAGAGGTTTAATCATGGAAGAATAGCATTATGCCTACAGATTATGCGACATCTGTTTTTGTTGTTTTTTTCTACGGCTAGATGGCTGACCAGCATGCCATCTACAGGTGTAGCAAATTTTGTGAATAGCAGCTGCTCAGTTCAACTTATTCTTTTGAAGGGAAGTGATATTCTAAAAAGATGCATAGACGTTAGAAAGTTTGAAGAAAAAGCTGATAACCAATTTTTCAATTTAGACTCAAAATGAGACCATTAAAAATAGCAGGGGAGTGATATCAACGTATACTAAACACAGTTGTAATGCCTTCCAGTTTCCAAAGATCATAAACAAAAGCAGCCTATTATAAACAGAGCTCCTGGCGTTTCTCTGTTCATATGCAGAAAGCATTCTTTACAACTAGTCTTCCTGAAGGTGGGTGTGGCCCCCTTGCCCCTGGACCTCACACCTGTGAAAACCCACACATTTCCCTGCATGTTCTCGGATGATATAACTGGAACCAGAGCCCCAGCCAGCTTAACTGCCGGTTTTGAGAAAATTTCAGCTGCCATCCTAGCAGGGCTAGTGTTCATGAGTACAATTTATCCTTCCTCCAGGGGATCAGCTTGAAACCGATGACAATGGTGTCAAAGTCACTTTACCTTTTGCAACTTCCAAAAGTACTACCATTTGTTTTAAATTTATAATTTGCTGTCACACTACTTGCTAAGGTGGCTACCAGCAATATCACCATGACTACTCAGCTTACACTCTTATCAAAGTGGGCATTTTTACCAGAAACCACTTTGATGGCTACTGGTAGTCCCTGGTCCCTTCTCTTAGCCACAGCATCCTCACTTTAGTTGTAAATGTGCATTTTGGTTATTCTGAATGAGTCTTATCTGGAGTAATGAGCAAAGATAACAGAAACAAACTTTTGTCACTGCCTGCCATAATCTCAATTTTCCTGCGCTGTTCAATATGATCAAGAGGTGTGTGGTCCTAGGATACAGCATCTGTGTACTGCATTGTATGCCCACCCCCCAAAGTCAAATCTTTGTTCATTACCATATATTTGACCCCCTTTACACAAAGACATTTTCACGGTCAAGCAGGTACTTTGAGAGTCTGTGGGAAATACCTTTTTGGCTCATCCTGACCACCACCCTCAGGGCCCTTCATAGCGGTTAGCGGAGCCACATCTACAGCCTCCGTTAAGTGTGGTGTTCCATTCCCACGTTTGTGTGCCAGCTCTGAGGAGCACTCTCATGGCTAACCTGCAGCCTCCCACAAAGCACTGCTGTGGTTGCTGAGTGACCCTAAAAACTCCCGAATGGGATGGGCCCTGGGAGATGCCCAGTGATGCTTCTCTGACTGCCTGACAGGTAGGAACTTCCTAAATCATCAGACCTATTTTTAAACACGTGCAATGCTCTTTAAAAGGCAGGAAAAAGCAGAGAGCTCTTAAAACCTTTGTATGTGGCTAATTTTCTATCATGGTCTCTTTAACAACAGAACTTTGGATAAAAAGGAGGAAAAGATCAGTAAAAGCAAACATACAATGTGTGACTCAGGTTTAAGCCAGTAGCCTGCTCAATAGTCATGAGACCCTAAGACCATAACAGTGGTCAAAAATTTATTTCAAAGACCAGATGTATGCTCCTTAAAAAATGGACTGGAGATAACAGGAAAATGTTGGATGAGATCCTAAATGGCGGCAGAGTAGGTGAAAGTTACAGTCACTTCTTCCCACAACCAAACTGGAATTACAACTAAAATATAGAAAACTCAATCTGAATTACCAGTTGAATAGTAACTGAACAGAAGTCTTATCACCAAGGATTTACAAAGAAGCCACATTGAGATTGGTAGGAAGGGTGGAGACCCCGACAGGGCTGGGCCTCTTCCCACATGCTGTGCTGAGAATCCAGAGGGACATCTCTGCTGCAAAGGTACCCTCTTAAAAGAAAGGGGTCTCAGTCTCACACCAGGCTTTGCAGCCCAGAACACCAGACTGTTTTTATGACAGTGGTCTTCTAGCATAGTTTGATAGCAGGTATTGTGATACCTCCAAATTCACTCTTATTTCTCAAGATGGTTCAAGACATTCAGGGTCTATTTTTGATGTCATACACATTTTTGGAATATTTGTTCTAGATGTGTGAAATACGCCCTTGGTATTTTAATAGGAATTGTGTAGAATCTATAGATTGCTTGGTGTATTATGGACATTTTAGTGACGTTAACTCTTCCATCCATGAACATGATGTGTGCTTCCACTTATGTATCTTCTTCAATATCTTTCTTCAGTGTCCTATACTTTTCCAAGAACAGGTCTTATTTGTTTGTTGCAGTAGTAAATGGGATTATTTTTGTTTCTGTTTCTCATAGTTCATTATTGGTGTATAAAAATACCATTGATTTCTGAGTATTGATTTTGTATCCTGCTACATTGCCAAATTCATTTATTAGGTCTCATAGTTTTTTTGGTGGGGCCTATAGGGTTTTCTATGTGCAATATAAGGTCATCTGTGAATGATGACAGTTTTATTTCATCCTATCCAATTTGGATGCCTTTTACTTCTTCTTCATGTCTTATTGCTATGGCTGGACTTCCAGTACTATGTTGAATAAGAGTGGTGAAAGCAGACACCCTTGTCTTGTTCCTGATCTTCAGGGAAATTATTTTAGATTTTGCCCATTGAGTATGATGTTGGCTATAGGTTTTTTTTGTAAATGGCCTTTATTATGTTGAGGAATGCTCCCTCTATTCCCACTTTGCTAAGAGTTTTTATCATAAATGGGTGCTGGATTTTATCAAATGCTTTTTCTCCAACTATTGATGTATCATGTGATTTTTATCTTTTATTTTGTTTACGTGATGTATCACATTTATTGATTTACTAATATAGTAACAACCTTACATCCCCAGGATAAATCCCAGTTGATCATTGTTTATGATCTTTTTAATGCATTGCTGGATTAGATTTGCTAATATTTTGTTGAGGATTTTATCTTCTATATTAATCTGGGATATTGGCCTATAGTTTTCTTTCTTTGTTGTGTCTTTACCTGGCTTTGAAGTCAGAATAATCCTGGCATCATAAAAAGAGCTTGAAAGTTCCCTCTGCTTGAATATTTGGAATAGTTTGAGAAGGATAGGTATTAGTTCCTTGAATACTTGGTAAAATTTGCTTGTGTAGCCATCTGGCCCAGGAATTTTGTTTGCTGAGAGGTGTTTTGATTACTGCTTCAATTTCATTAGTTGTTATCAGTCTATTCAGGTTTTCTGCTTCTTTCTGATTCAGTTTTGGATGATTGTATGTTTCTCCAAATGTATTCATTTTGCCCAGGTTGTCCAATTTTTGGCATATTGTTTTTCACAGTAAATTAAAAATAAGAATATGAACAGCCAAAAAGAAAAGAAAATTATTACAAGAGGAGGAAAGGAAGAGAAATAATAAGAGAAGGAGTAGAAACAGGAAATCACCAAAAAAAGAAAAGTAAAGAAACAAAACAATAAGAAGAAGGAAAAATGGATCAAGAAAAAGGAAGAGTAAAATAAGGGATGTAAAAGAAAAAAAAATAGAGAAAAAAAAAGGGAAAAATATGTTGAAGAAGAGAAAAAAGAAAAGAATTATAAAAATGCTGTCCAAAAGAAAAAATAATGAAAATTTAAAAAAGAACGAAGTGGAATTCATCTCAGCAGAATTTAGTGCTTGCCTGCTGGGTTTTCTCTTTGGATATGGCTCTGGTTTGTCTGAGTCTGGTGTAAGCTAATGTCAGATGCTGTCCACGTCTAGCCCTTGGCAGCCTATTCAAAGGCATAAATGACCCACAGTTTGAGGCTATCTCCTTTAGGCTTGGCTACATGTGGAATGGGCCTTGCTGCACTGGAAGGCTGGCTTTTATTAACACAGGGCCCAGGAGTGGGTCAGCAAATGCCTGAAGGCACAGTGAGGTCTGCCCACCAGCCTGTCTGCTGACCTGCTGTCAGTCTGAGTCTAGTCTTAGTCTTAGCTGCTGGCTCGACTGTTTCTGAAAGGGCTTCTGGAGGAATGTGAGGATGGGACTCCTAGAGCTCCTGTGGGAGATGCCATTCAGACTTCAGGGAAGATGGTGGGTATGTCCGCCCATCCCCGCACCACACGTTGAGTCTGTGCAGATTGTTTTCTGAAACTTGCTGGGGTGGAGCCCCTAGTAGGAAAATGGGTGGGGCCTCCAGAGCCCAGAGTTTGGGCCTGCCAAAAACCAGGAGGGTGTTGCTATGCCGTGAAGAAATCTACAGTAAATTTGTTCTTGGAAGTGGGCCTGTAAAATGTTTTCCAAAAACCACCAGAGAAATGCATTTTAAATTATCATGTAGATTATTACAACAAAAACACATCAAGACCTACTAATTAATGATGAGGAATATGAACTGTTATACCAAATGTGGATAGAAAAATATATGTACATTTTTATGCCTATTTCAGTCCTCTGCACAATGTAATCTTTAAAATATTTGTTAATGTGTAAATTTTAAAGGGTAATAAGGTAATAGAACATGGTAAGAAAGTTCACCGACACAGTGGAAACTCACATGTCCTCAACTGTGATGCTCCTGAGGATGTTGCAGAAGTCTGCATTCCATATGGCCAGATCGTGCAAATACTTCGAGGCAAGAATAATGGCTCCCAAAACAATTCTTTTCCAGTTGGTGGGACAAATGTCAATCTCGGCATAAATTAGAAGTCTTTCTAAGTAAACCTGCAAAAGTAGAAAGCCGGTTTTTTATTTAGTTCAGTTTAAGCACTGTAATAAGAACTGTTAGGACAGTAGATTTCATCAGTGTTTGACATGCCTTTTATTCTTAGGTCCTACAGAGCCTGCGTGGCCAGCCAAAGCCAGAGGCTATGTCACAGGTGCAAATCTGATACTTCTACTGCCTACATTGACCATGTGAATTTCCAGCCCGAGTTTTGGTCACAGGAATGAATGGACATATCAGCAAAGGACTTCCTGAAGAAATGCTATCACCTTGGTACTTGTAAAGGGCAGCATGAACAGGCTCAGTGTAGATTCACATTGTTCAATAAACACCTAAGTGCCTACCACGTGCAATATTTCATACCTGGCTGGTAGTTTTGTGGTGATTTTACATAATACTTGAATATGTACTCCCTGGTAATACTTAGCATATTTGTATCTTCTTTTTACAGTAACTAGTCCTTTGTGGCACAGGCTGAAGATTAAACCTGGTCATCAAGAAAGCCTCCCATTGGCCGCTGTGTGGTGCAGCGGGACACACAGTGCAAGCAAGTGTGCTTGAGGCAGGTCTTCACAATGGTCAGGTGTTCCTGTACTTAGTGCCTTTGTGCAGGACACACATGCACACAGAGGACAGCCCTTTTTATATCCCCTGATTTGCACATCTCCCTTATCCTTTCATGGAATGTATCTGTCTCAAACAACCTGAAGCTTAGTTAGTTCTGCTGGTTTCAAGGTGCTCTTAGAGCTTCCAGTCTTTGTGTCCCTGGTATCCCCTAAACCTGCCAGGTAGCTTGTGCGGTTTCATGATTCCTTTCATGTGTGTTCATCCCACAATTACCCCTTTTGGAAGAATCCTCCTCGTCTGCCGGAGATTTCCCCCAACATGGATGTGCTCACGTTGTTCTCACCCCAGCCCACCGCCCCTAGAACGCTCCCTCTTATTCTGCTCACAGTAAGTGCCCTGATGCTACTTCTCATCTCCCATTCTCTCCGTAACCCACTTTAGTCTGCCCCTGCCACTATCCCCTTACTGAAACTACTATTGCTAAGGTCATCTGTGCCTTCGCACGTACAATCCAGAGTCCTACATCCCAACTCTCCACCCGCAAGCCTTCCCTAATAACAGAAAGGGCACTGCCATCTGCCTAGGGGCTGGGCCCAAAACCTCCAACTGAGTTAGCCTGCTCCAGTCTGTTAGCAATTCTCGTTACCTCTACCTGCCATTGGTAATCTGATCGCTTTCTGTTCTATTTGTGACTTCTCACCTGTATCGCTGTTACTGCCTCCTGACTTCTCAGCCTCTAGTTGGACTCACAGCTACAGTCTCTTCTTCCCAGACGGCCAGGAGAGCCTCCTTAGGAGCACTTCACCACCCTGCTCAATGTCTGCCAAAGGTTTCCCGTCAAACAAACAAAAATTTAACTTCTTCCCGTTGCCCACAAACTACATGGCTCTTAGATGGAGCGTTACCGTGTCTGACCTGATCTCTTACACACTTTGACACACTCTTTCCCTCATTAGATACTTTGGCCACATCAGCCACACCTCACTGTTCCTTGAACACACAAAACATGTTCCTATCTCAGAGTCTTGTACTTGTCCCCTCTGTCTTATTTTCCTCATTTCAGTCAGGTCATAGTTCAAATATTACCTCTGCAGAGAGGCTCTTCCTGATCACACTACCTAAAATAGTAAGCCCCTGTAATCACTTTACCGTGCTTTATCTTCCTGGTGTTTACTACTACCTGAAACATTCATCTTTTTAAAAACACTCATTGAAAAAATACTTAATGTCTTTCTCACTAGAATATAAGCTCCACAAAGGCAAAAAACTTTATTCAACTCTTTCTTTCCTCTATCCTCAGCACTTAGATCTGTAAGGATGATTGGCACTTAAGGGACAAGTCCCTGGGAGTGGCTTAGAGTGGGAGGAAAACCGGGAGAAGCATGGTAAGTGAGGTTCAAGAACGAGAGCGTGGTCAAAAGGCTGATTGCTGCCAAGAACTTGCTCATTCCATAGACATCCACTGAATACCTATTCTTCATCACTATTCTGTCTTCTGTACACTTATTGTTCACGTGCTTCCTCTGCATTTGAACAGCTACTCTGAATTCCCTACCTCCAGCTCAGGTTCGTGCTCTAATTCCACATATTCAAATGATGACAAGACATTGCCACTCTGCTGTCTTGCAGGCGCATCAAGTTTAACTGTCACCCTCTTCCAACCCAGATGCTCTCCTCCCTGTATGATCCAGCTCTGCACATGGAAGCACCACCCTGCTCTTCTCTAGCATGTGCTAAGTGCTCTAAATGGCTAGTAGCTCCATGAAAAGGCCTGTGTCTGATCCCGTGCCTCTTGAGGGGTCTCTATTCAGAAGCACAGGCTGCCTCTCCAAAGTCTTAACTGGATATGAAAGGAGGAGGCACAGACCTAAGCATTCTTTCCCTCTAGACCATGCAGTTGACTTTACCCTTTAGGACTGTGGGAAGGAGGGGTAATACAATCCCGATTACTTCTCACTAGAATAGGACTACTTTTTCCAAATGATAAAATCTTACCATAGGAATTCTGTACAGATGACACAAAGGTCGGTGCACTGCCGTGGCTCAGAAGGCAACTAGCAAAGCCTTTTCAAGCACTGCTGGCACCACAACCTGGACAGCTTCCCAGGCAGACACAAGAGGACAGCAGGGATGGATTAACACCCATTGTCCAAGGAACAGAGAATTTAGGGCTGTGTTCTCAATCAAGACACACATTAGAACTGCCTGGAGAATACATCTTGGGGCTCATCTTAAAACTACACTGAGTCCGTCTCTGTCTGGGGACCAGAGGATTTTGTTATTGCTGCATCCTACACCTTGTCTGCGTGCATGAGGGTGCAGTGTATGTGCAGGCGTCTCCCGAGGTGGAGAGGGAGAAACCAGAAATCTCTCCTGCTGCTTTAATAGCAATTGTTTTGTGATAGGAAAAGCGAGGGTGTTTTAAATTACAATAATTATTAAGCTCAACTGTGTGTATTTTAGTTCCTTTGACATGTCTCTCTTAATAAAGTTCTGACAATCATTTCGAGAACCTACTTTTATTTGAAAACTAAGACCATACCTTGTGGACAAGAGAAGAAAGGTGCTTTCTGAGAGAATCAGCTTACCAAAGTTGTTATTGCGTATTCGGCTCCGAGCTGCATGGAGCTGAAGAAGAGACTGATGAACCTATGAATGGATTCAGGATCAGGGTCACGACTGAAGTGCTCCTCTGGAACCCTTTCCTGCTGACAGGAGAAAAAGTGCAATGTAAGTACCTGCGGAGGAAAATCCCTAAGTGCTCTTATGATGGCTGTCTTCTGCTTGTGCCCACGTGCCCTGTAGAATAATTCTGATTAGGTGACATGCTTCCTAGTCTTTTAAATGTAAACAATGGGACCTTAAAAAACAATCATGATTCAATGCCACCACTCATTAAAGAAAAATATAGGCACAACCTCAGGAAATTTATGTTCCTTTCCTCCTTCGCCTTCAGAATTCTATCTAAATATAAACTATTCTAAGGCTCAAAGTCTTACTGGTTGCCGCAAACTCTGCGGTCCACTCTGAAGACACATTTCCAGTTTCCTGTAACCTACCATCAGGCTCCAGAGCTGTGCTGTGCTGTCCTGCACAGTGGTCACCAGCCACAGGCTGCTATAGACTCTATGACGGAGCATCCAAAGAAGTGAATTTGAACACTTTTCTCATTCTAATTGGTTCAAAATTTCAATAGCTGTTCAATTTTCTTCATAGAGATCATGATATATCTGTTAGGTTTATTTACAAATATTTATATTGTTTGATGCTGCTGAAAATTATCTTATAAAAAGATACACTTTTCCCTGGCCAGGTAGCTCAGTTGGCTATAGCATCATCCCTATACGCCAAGTTTGCGGGTTTGATCCCTGGTCAGGACACATACAAGAAACACCCAATGAGTGTGTAAATTATAAGTGGAACAACAAGTTGATGTTTCTCCCTCTTTCTCTTTCTCTCTCTCTCTCTCTCTCTTATCAATAAATAAAAATTAAAACAGATACATTTTGTTTGGGGGGCCTATTTACTCACCTTACTCATTAATTACACAAAGCTGCAACTCAGTTCTTACTGACATATTTCTCAGACAACACTCCTTTTGTAAAACTACCAGATACAACATGGGGTAGGGAAGAAAAGTGAAAGGAAGACCATTTTGAGTTCAAGCTGGAGGGAGTCATTTTCTTCTAGTAATTAATTTCAAAGCAAATCAGCAGGAACTATAAACACAATTGTGTGAGCAAAAGATACAATGTCTCTACAACTGACACTTACTGTGAATGGATGTAATCTTTCATCAAAAATGTCCTCGGATCTATTTGCATCTCTAAAAAATAAGAACATGTATTTAAAAAACAAATTTAGCAATTGTTAATATCTTAGTAACACACCTACTAAAAGTAGAGAGAGGGGTAGAAGGAGAAGCTTTACCTTCAACAAAGCCCTTCTACAAATTCTTCTCTTGGATTCTGTTTTCTGACCTCTTTTCACTCAGCCCACCAAATTCTGTGAAATCTTCTCTACCACGCCCAGCCAGAGTTGCCTTTATAAGCATTGACCATCCCTAACAGACAATGTTAGTGGGCCAAATATCTTTCCACTGCTCTCACCTCTCGTTGGAATACACAAGAACATTTTACAAAGCAGTAGTGATGAGCAATAATTGACATGAATATAAGACTCATGTTTTTTCCCTATTTTTCTCTCTTATTAGTTTCCTATATTATATTATTCTTTTAAAAGATTTTATTTATTTATTTTAGAGAGAGAGGAAGGGAAGGGGACAGAGACAGACAGAAACATCAATGTGCAAGAGAAACACTAATTGGTTGCCTCTCTCTTGCTCCCAACTGGGGACCTAGCCAACAACCCAGGCATGTGCCTTGACCGGGAATTGAACCAGCAACCTTTCAGATTGCAGGATGATGCCCAGCCCACTGAGTCACACCAGTCAGGGCCCTATGTTATATTCTTATTATGTATTTCTTCTTGTCTCTGTTAAATAGTTGGAGTTAAAATTTGCATTTTTTATTTTAAATGTGGCCAGTCTTTTTTTTTTTTTTTTTAAGTTTACCACACTAACACACTCTACACTCTACTCATTTAAACAGTGGTTCTCCAAGTGTATTTTGCAGGCCCCTGGTTCCCCTAGACCCTTCCAGGAGGCCCGTGAGGCCAAAACTGTTTTCATAAAAATACTGGAGCATTGCCTGCTTTTATGCTGACATTTGCAATGACTGTATAAAAGCGAGTCAATGAAACTGGTTTCTGAGCCTGAAATCAGGGCCGTGGGATCAAACTGTACTAGTCGCCACTCTGTTCTTTCCTGCCACTGGTGGTCGAGAAACAATTCTGCTCTACTTAAGAATGTCTTTGATAAAGCAGGAATAATTGATAATGTCATTAAGTTCTAAATAATGTTTTATATTCCGAATAAATGGAAAGTAGCGTTAGGCCCTTCTGCATTCTGAAGTGTGGTTGTATTAAGGAAGATCACTTGTGACTTAGTTGTAAACAGAACAAGCCACTTTTTTTCATAGAATGACATTTTTATTTGATAGTACAACTGTCGTTCTCTCAAAACTGAAAAGTGAGCCTGTCACTTCAAGGAAAATGACTTGCATATTGGTTGCCAATCACACAATTCAAGCTATCAAGCTAAAAATCAAGATTGGGGAAAACCTGTACCTTTTTGTGAGCTTGAAAGCTTTTCAATATTTAAAGACTTTTCTGGTAAGACTGGTGGTGATACGGTAGTGACAAAAGTGAGTTTAAACACTGCACAGAGAAATGTGAACCAATACTTTCCAAACAACCATGTATAATATTACTATAAAACTGTGTACAAGTAAAAAGATCCATTCAGCAAACAAAACATATGAGTGAGTATTAATTTAACAGAGACCTTACTGCCAGCTCACGGGTACGACTGAAAATCCCCCTGTAACTAATGTAAGGAACCAGCACTTGTGGACCTTTGGCACAGTATCCAAGAATGTCCACGATCGTCTGAAGGCTCTAGAAATACACCCTTTTCTAACCATAACATTACATGAGACTGGGTCTTCTTCATATTGTTTCTTCAAAAGATTGTGGAAATGATTGAAGTAGTCACAGCTGACTGAAGACAGGGTATACATGGGAATCAGCTGTCTCCCATTAAACCAGATATAAAGGGGCTGCAAAAATGCAAATGACACAATTTCCACTTAGCTTTTTGTCGTGGAAAGCAATCCTTTTCTATAACAAATTACATTAATACTGTGGTTCCACATCAGGGGTGATTTTTGTCCCCCAGGAAACATTTGGCCATGGTCAGAGACATTCTTTGTTGTTACAGTGTAGGGTGGAGAGAGGGTGCTCCTGGCACCCTGTGAGTACAGGCCAGGGATGCTGCCGAATGTCCTGTAAGGCACAAGGCAATTGGCCACAACAAAGATTTATGAAGCTCAAAATTTCAACAGTGCTAATATAAACCGTGTTTTAACACACAATGGACTTATTTTTAAATTCTTGATTTTAATTTCTAATACAGTGAATATCAATATTGCCCACATAAACAAATACTCCTTGGGATCCTCAGTAACTTAAGCATTAAGAGCCCTAAGACAAAAACAAAGGATCCACTTCAATAACGTAATAAAAGCATTCTATAGCTTATTCCAGTAGTGCCTATACTATTACCTAACACTAAAGTTTATGTTTTGTAAGTTTACTAGCTGGAATAACAAGGCAGGTTTTAAAACTCACCTGTTCTTTATGTGGTAATAGATTGCTAAAGCCAGGCTGTGGAGGGAAAAAAAAATTGTAACAGTTGATTTTGTTAGGTCTGAAGGCAGTTTTTACAGGGGGTTGTGGTGGGGGAAGACCTTCCTACCTGCCCAGTGGCTATGAAATCCTTTTTGCCTTGTTGTAGTTCTTTGTCTTTTAGAAAAATGAGGAAAATCAACATGCTAGGTGATATGTGGTCCAAAGACATGTTTTAGTTGATTTTTACATGTTATTATATGTTTCCCCTGTCATCTGCCCTTCTACCCACAGAACCTTTTGCCTGCACAAGTCACATCTATTTGTGCACGTGCTGGAATTGAGGCCATGCAGTAGTTTCTCCATTGACTCGCCCACCTTCTACCATCTCCCTACAGGTAAGTAAGATGCTCTATACCAAGTAACATCATTTAAGATCACTCTTACATGATTATTAGAAAATTTAATAGCAAATAGAAGAACCCACAAAAATCAACAGGTCTAACACTCCTAGAATAAGTAGTGCTAACAATGCAGCATAATAGTACACAGTGTGATATTAATAATATGTATTTCTAATAAATTTAAATAAAATTTTCATGAACAGATGTGAGTCCTCAGACACTGTG